>JAWMAR010005038.1:0-36375 GCA_036785375.1 Leucoraja ocellata | reverse complement strand
GCCAAACTGGGATGAACAAGTTTTGTAGTTCATCCATGCAGTCTTTAAATGTCTTCCATTGCATATCCACCGTCAACCCTTTTAGAATTAATTGCCAGTCAATCTTGGCCAATTCACGTCTCATACCCTCAAAGTTACCTTTCTTTAAGTTCAGAACCATTGTTTCTGACTTAACAATGTCACCCTCCATCCTAATGAAGAACTCAACCATATTATGGTCACTCTTGCCCAAGGCGCACGCACAACAAGATTGCTAACTAACCCTTCCTCATTACTCAATACCCAGTCTAAAATAGCCTGCTCTCTCGTTGGTTCCTCTACATGTTGATTTAGATAACTACCCCGCATACATTCCAAGAAATCCTGTTCCTCAGCACCCCTGCCAATTTGATTCACCCAATCTATATGTAGATTGAAGTCACCCATTATAACTGTTTTGCCTTTGTCGCACGCATTTCTAATTTCCTGTTTGATACCATCTCCAACTTCCCTACTACTGTTAGGTGGCCTCTACACAACACCCACCAGCGTTTTCTGCCCCTTAGTGTTTCGCAGCTCTACCCATACCGATTCCACATCCTCCAAACTAATGTCCTTCCTTTCCATTGCATTAAACTCCTCTCTAATCAGCAACGCTACCCCACCACATTTTCCTTTCTCTCTATCCCTCCTGAATATTGAATATCCCTGGATGTTCAGCTCCCAGCCTAGGTCACCCTGGAGCCATGTCTCCGTGATCCCAACTATATCATAGTCAATAGTTACATACCTTAACGTTAAGAGATTAATGAATATTGTATATACAGCGTCTAATAAACCCCCCAAATGTGTCATCTCAGTTGATGACGAGTAGGCGTTTGATAGATTGGGAATACTTATTCAATTCACTTGAACATTTTATGATAAGTCCAAAATGTATCTCTTGGAGCAAGCTTATATATCTTATACTTCAGGCTTCTGTATTTACTAATACTCAGAGATCCCCTTTTTCAGGCTCTTCCGAGGTACTAGGCTGGGCTGTCCCTTAAGTCCTTTACTCTTTGATATTGCTTTGGAAACCTTAGCCACCGCTATTAGGGAATCCCCTAATATGTTTTGGTATTGTCAGCGGTAATAAGACACATAAGCTATCTATTTATGCAGATGATCTCTCATTATTTATTTCTAACCCTGACAAATCTATTCCGGCGATAGTAGCATTACTTAATCAATGTTGTAGTTTTTCTGGTTATATACTAAATCTTAGTAAGAGTAAGCTTTTTCCATCAATAATCTTGTTTCGATTTATGGACAGCTTCCATTTAGTTTGACTACCGAGTCAAGTAAATATTTAACTGATTTAGGTATTAAGATCACCAAGAAACACAATAATTTATTTAAAGCTAATTTTATGCCTTTAATTGACCATATTAAATATCAGTTTACTAAATGGTCACCAATGTCCTTATCCTTAATTGGCCGAATCAATGCTATTAAAATGTTAATTTTACCAAAATGTCTGTATTTATTTCATACGATACCAATTTGTATTGCCAAATCACTCTTCGATATTATAGGCTCCAATTTTTTTCATAAAAATGGCAGAATAAAAATCCCAGACTAGGTAAAAAAAATACTTACATAAATTTAAAAAAAAAGTGGTTTGGCTGGATTTGTGCCTGGAAGGTCATGTTTGACTAATCTTCTTGAATTTTTTGAAGAGGTTACTAGGGAAATTGACGAGGGTAAAGCAGTGGATGTTGTCTATATGGACTTTAGTAAGGCCTTTGACAAGGTTCCTCATGGAAGGTTGGTTAAGAAGGTTCAACTGTTGGGTATAAATGCAGGAATAGCAAGATGGATTCAACAGTGGCTGAATGGGAGAAGCCAGAGGGTAATGGTGGATGGCTGTTTATCGGGTTGGAGGCAGGTGACTAGTGGGGTGCCTCAGGGATCTGTGTTGGGTCCTTTGTTGTTTGTCATGTACATCAATGATCTGGATGAAGGGGTGGTAAATTGGATTAGTAAGTATGCAGATTATACCAAGATAGGGGGTGTTGTGGATAATGAAGAGGATTTCCAAAGTCTACAGAGTGATTTAGGCCATTTGGAAAAATGGGCTGAAAGATGGCAGATGGAGTTTAATGCTGATAAATGTGAGGTGCTACACCTTGGCAGGACAAATCAAAATAGGACGTACATGGTAAATGGTAGGGAATTGAAGAATACAGTTGAACAGAGGGATCTGGGTATAACCGTGCATAGTTCATTGAAGGTGGAATCTCATATAGATAGGGTGGTAAAGAAAGCTTTTGGTATGCTAGCCTTTATAAATCAGAGCATTGAGTATAGAAGCTGGGATGTAATGTTAAAATTGTACAAGGCATTGGTGAGACCAAATCTGGAGTATGGTGTACAATTTTGGTCGCCAAATTATAGGAAGGATGTCAACAAAATAGAGAGAGTACAGAGGAGATTTACTAGAATGTTGCCTGGGTTTCAACAACAAAGTTACAGAGATAGGTTGAATAAGTTAGGTCTTTATTCTCTGGAGCGCAGAAGGTTAAGGGGGACCTGATAGAGGTCTTTAAAATGATGAGAGGAATAGACAGAGTTGATGTGGACAAGCTTTTCCCTTTGAGAATAGGGAAGATTCAAACAAGAGGACATGACTTCAGAATTAAGGGACAGAAGTTTAGGGGTAATATGAGGGGGAACTTCTTTACGCAGAGAGTGGTGGCGGTGTGGAATGAGCTCCCAGTGGAAGTGGTGGAGGCAGGTTCATTGGTATCATTTAAAAATAAATTGGATAGGCGTATGGATGAGACGGGAATGGAGGGTTATGGTACGAGTGCAGGCAGGTGGGACTAAGGGGAAAAAAATGTGTTCGGCATGGACTTGTAGGGCCGAGATGGCCTGTTTCCGTGCTGTAATTGTTATATGGTTATATGGTTATATGTTATATGGTTTGGCATTGCCGAACCTTAGACTCTACTATTGGGCAGTCAATGTTCGTTGTTTAACATTTTGGAAAAAAGATTTAGAAGACACCCAATGCCCAGGATAGATAAAAACTAGACCGCGATTCCTTACAAGGGCTACCATTGGCTTATGTTCTAGAGGCCTCGGTACCTTTTACAATTACGAGATTTAATAAATACACGACTAACCCAATAACAAGAAATACGTTCAGAATATGATTTCAATTTCATAAGTTTTTTTTGACTACATTATTTTATCTTATCGAGTCCTATTTTATCCAATTTTCTCTTCCAACCATCCAGTGCTGATCAAGTCTTTTTTGTTGTGGAAGAGGAAGCGATTAGCAGCATTTCGTGATTTATTTTTGGATGCTTGTTTCATGTCTTTCGAACACTTCTCCAATAAATATAACTTACCTAATTAACACTTTTTTAGATATTTACAAATTAGACATGTTTTGAAGACCACATCAATCCGAAATGTTTGATTTTTTTTACAGTTGAACCCTTATCAGAAATGATTAATAACGGCTCTTTATGAGTTGATTTTGAAATTACAAATAGATATCTATCTACCTAATATATAAAAGTGTGTGCCTGTCGCCTGCCGTCCGTCCGGATGCCTTTCTGCCTTTTGATTCGTTTCCATCGTGTGATGTCACAATGCCCAATGCTCGCAGATGTCCAATCACAATGCCCAATGCTCGCAGATGTCCAATCGGAATGGATCAATTTACATGGACGGCTGCCGGCCGCATTTCTTCCTTTGATTCACGGCAACTCCGAAACCAGACGCAGAATCGCCGACATCTTTTCCATTTCGGTAGAGATTTCACTTTTCTTTCTAAGTATCCGCTCCTCATTACATTTCGTCGTGTTTAAGTACACGTTTTTAATCAAATCCGCCCCCCCCCCCCCCATATTTCAAAATTAAACTGTCTTCTCACCCATAGAAGTAGAACCAGCCCCAGCCCCTGGTGAACGTTCCATTGCGTGATGTCACAATGCCCAATGCTCACACATGTCCAATTGGAAGTTAAGAGGCAGTTAGATGTGGCCCTTGTGGCTAAGGGGATCAGGGGATATGCAGAGAAGGCAAGTACAGGATACCGAGTTGGATGATCAGCCATGATCGTATTGAATGGTGGTGCAGGCTCAAAGGGCCGAATGGCCTACTCCTGCACTTCATTTCTATGTTTCTATGTTTCTATGTTTCCCTCTCCTCACCCCTCTCCCTCTCGCACCCATCACTCTCTCCCCCACCCCCTTCCTTCTCTACCCCGCCCCCTTCCCCTACCCCTCTGTCCCTTTGCCACCACTCCCCCTACCCCTCCCTCCCCACTCTTCCACTTCTCTCCCCTTACCCCGCCCCTCTCCCTCCCCCACCCCGCTCTCTTCCCCTCCCTATCCCTCTCTCCCCCACCCCTTCCTCTTACTCCTCTGTTCCTCTTCCACCACTCCCCCGTCCCTCTTCCACCACTCCCGCTACCCCTCCGTCCCTCCCTCCCCACTCTTCCACTTCTCTCCCCCTTCTCTCCTCCCCTTCCCTCTCCTCACCCCTCTCCCTCCCATCCCTCTCTCCCCCACCCCCTTCCCTCTCTCCCCCTCCCCCTTCCCCCATCCCTCTGTCTGTCTTCCATCATTCCCCCTGCCCCTCTCCTCCTCCCTCTCCACGCTTCCACCTCTCCCCCAACCCCCTCCACTATCCCTCCCCACTGTTTCCCCTCTCTCCCCCACCCCTCTCCCCCTCCCTCCCTCTTCCCCTCCCTCCCCATCCCCCCTCCCCACATCTCTCTCCCCATCCCCCTCTCTCACCCCGCTCTCCTTTCTCTCCCAAATCTGTCCCATTTCCTCCTCCTCCTCTCCCCTCCCTCCCCTCTACTCACCCCCCTCCCCCCACCTGTGTGTTTGGGGGGTGGTTAATGTGAGTGTGATGCCGCAACCCCCCCCCCCCACAATATTTAAAAAATGACTGGCTTCTCACCCATAGAATCACCCCCAGCCCCAGCCCCAGCCCCAGCCCCAGCCCCAGCCCCAGCCGCAGCTCCAGCCCCAGCCCCAGCCCCAGCCCCAGCCCCAGCCCCAGCCCCAACCCCAGCCCCAGCCGCAGCTCCAGCCCCAGCCCCAGCCCCAGCCCCAGCCCCAGCCCCAGCCCCAGCCCCAGCCCCAGCCCCAGCCCCAGCCCCAGCCCCAGCCCCAGCCCCTGGTGAACGATCCATTGTGTGATGTCACAATGCCCAATGCTCAAAGACATTCTTGCCATAGAGGGAGTACAGAGAAGGTTCACCAGACTGGTTCCTGGGATGGCAGGACTTTCATATGAAAAAAGACTGGATAGACTCGGTTTGTACTGGCTAGATTTTAGAAGATTGAGGGGGTATCTTATAGAAACTTACAAAATTCCTAAGGGGTTGGACAGGCTAGATGCAGGAAGATTGTTCCAGAAGTTGGGGAAGTCCAGAACAAGGGGTCACAGTTTAAGGATAAGAGGTAAATCTTTTAGGACCGAGATGAGAAAAACATTTTTCACACAGAGAGTGGTGAATCTCTGGAATTCACTGGCACAGAAGGTAGTTGAGGCCAGTTCATTGGCTACATTTAAGAGTTAGATCTGGTGGAGAAGGCAGGTACAGGATACTGAGTTGGATGATCAGCCATGATCATATTGAATGGTGGCGTAGGGCCGAATGACCTAATCCTGCACTTAATTTCTATGTTTCCCTCTCCACACCCCTCTCCCTCTCCCACCAATCCCTCTCTCCCCCACCCCCTTCCCTCTCTCCCCCCGCCCCCTTCCCCATACCACTGTGTCCCTCTTCCACCACTCCCCCTACCCCTCCCTCCCCACTCCACCACTTCTCTCCCCTTACTCCACCCCTCTCTCTTCCCTTCCCTTCCCCTTTCTCCCCCACCCCTTCCCCTACCCCTCTGTTCCTCTTCCACCACTCCCCCGTCCCTCTTCCACCACTTCCGCTACCCCTCTACCCCTCCCTCCCTCCCCACTCCTCTCCCCTGTCCCTCTACTCATCCCTCCCCCTTCCCTCCCAAATCTATCCCGTTCCCTCTTCCTCCTCTCCCCTCCCTCCCCTCTTCTACCCAACGGGCCTGCACTTGGTCTAGTTATTATTAAAAAAAAGTCTGTGGCTGCCGCACGCCGTCCGTCCGTCCGGCTGCCGTCTGCCTTTCTTCCTTTTGATTCGTTTCCATCGTGTGATGTCACAATGCCCAATGCTCGCAGATGCCCAATAGGACTTTCTTCCTTTGATTCACTGCAACTCCGAAACCAGACGCAGAATCGCCGACATATTTTACATTTCGGTAGAAATTTCACTTTTGTTTCTAAGTATCCGCTCCTCATTACATTTCGTCCTGTGTAAGTACACGTTTTTAATCAAATCCTTCTCCCCCAGGTGAACGTTCCATCGTGTGGTGTCACAATGCCCGATGCTCACAGATGTCCAATCGGAATGGATTCATTTACATATGCCTTTGCAGGCGCACAAGCACTTGGTGAACATTCCATCGTGTGATGTCATAATGCCCAATGCTCAAATACATTGTTGCCATAGAAGGAGTACAGAGAAGTTTCACCAGACTGATTCCTGGGATGTCAGGACTTTAATATGAAGAAAGACTGGATAGACTCGGCTTGTACTCGCTAGATTTTAGAAGATTGAGGGAGGATCTTATAGAAACTCTTGATTACATTTCGTCGTGTTTATGCACAGATTTTTAATCAAATCCTTCTCCCCCCACCCCCCAATATTTCAAAAATAAACTGGCTCCTCACCCTTAGAAGCAGCCCCAGCCCCAGCCCCTGCTGAACGTTCCATCGTGTGATGGCACAATGCCCAATGCTCAAATACGTTGTTGCCATAGAGGTAGTACAGATAAGGTTCTCCAGATTGATTCCTGGGATGTCACGACTTCCATATGAAGACTGGATAGACTCAGCTTGTACTCGCTAGATTTTAGAAGATTGATGGGATATCTTATAGAAACTAACAAAATTCTTAAGGGGTTGGACAGGCTAGATGCAGGAGGATTGTCCCAGATGTTGGGGAAGTCCAGAACAAGGGATCACAGTTTAAAGATAAGGGGGAAATCCTTTAGGACAGAGATGATAAAAACATTTTTCACACAGAGAGTGGTGAATCTCTGGAATTATCTGCCACAGAAGGTAGTTGAGGCCAGTTCATTGGCTATATTTAAGAGGCAGTTAGATGTGGCCCTTGTGGCTAAAGGGATCAGGGGGTATGGAGAAAAGGCAGGGATAGGATACTGAGTTGGATGATCAGCCATGATCATATTGAATGGTGGTGCAGACTCGAAAGGCCGAATGGCCTACTACTGCACTTAATTTCTATGTTTCTATGTTTCCCTCTCCTCACCCCTCTCCCACCCATCCCTCTCTCCCCCACCCCCTTCCCTCTCTATCCCACCCCCTTCCTTCTCTCCCCCGCCCCCTTCCTCCTACCTCTCTGTCCCTCTTCCATCACTCCCCCTACCGCTCTCCTCCTCCCTCCCCACTCTTCCACCTCTCCCCTTCCCCTACACTCTCCTTCCCCACTCGTTCCCCTCTCTCCCCTACCCCTCTCCCCCTCCCTCCCTCCTCCCCTCCCTCCCCATCCCCCCTTCCCCCACATCTCTCTCCCCATCCTCCTCTCTCACCCCCTACCCCGCTCTCCTTTCCCTCCCAAATCTGTCCCGTTTCCTCCTCCTCCTCTCCCCTCCCTCCTCTATTCTCACCCCCCCCCCCCTCACCCCACCTGTGTGTTTGGGGGTTGTTAATGTGAGTGTGATGCCGCAGCCCCCCCCCCCCCCCCCCCCCCCCCCCCCACAAACGCCGTTGGGGAAACAGACCCAACGGGTCTGCACTTGGTCTTGTATTTGATAAAATTAAGAATCACTTGGGAAGAGAAATCCACTTGTCTTTATCCATTCAGAACTGGGAGAGGATTCTTCAAATAACACCTCTTCAATGTGTGCAAAACACGCGTGATACGATTCAAGGTTGTTCACAGAGCTCATATGTCAAAATATAAGTAAGCTCGTTTTTATGTTACTTTCATATTTATGTATTCGAAGTAAGTACAGTAATGTGACACCAAGGTGCCAAATATATATTGGCATGTTACATTTTATGTACATCTTTACTTTTTTCTTTAATAACAAAAGTGAGAAACAGAGAATAGATAATAGAAAATAGTAAAACGTGATGTATGGTGTGTGAAAAAGAAAAGGGAAGGACGAGAAAAAATGAGAAAAAAAAAGAGAAAAGAAAACATTTAAAAAAAGGAGAGAGAAAGAGAAAGAGTAGAAAGTTGGAGATAGGAGATAGGTTTTTATATTCTTGACCATCCATCACCCAGTCCTGAAACAATTGTTTTTTACGTTTTTGTTGCACCATATGCTTCGAAGAAGTCGATAAATGGAGACACACTCGTTAAGAATTGGTCGCGTTTATCTATTAAGAGGACACGCATTTCTTCAAAATATGCTGTGTTCAACAAGTTTATAATCCACATTTTAAGCTTTGGTATGGATGTATGTTTCCACAATGTCAGTATAAGTTTTTTTGCCATGACCAACCCATAATTTAAAAAATGAAATTTAAAATGTGTTCAATTTGTCCCCGTCTTCCGTTACTCCAAGTATAATCATTTCAGTGTTAGGCTCCATGTTTATCTTGAATAATTTTTATATATTTCAAAGATATCGCTCCATAATTTATGGAGTTTTATGCAGGAAACAAAATAATGTGTTATAGTAGCATTTTGAGTTAAACATTTATCACATATGGGAGAAGTATTTGGATAAAATATATTCAGTATAGTTTTTGAATAGTATCATCTATGTAAAATTTTAAATTGAATTAAGTGATGTCTTACATTAATCGAACTTTTGTGTGTATATATATCAAATACTTTTTCCATGTTTCTTTCGTGGTTTTTATCATTAATTGTCGTTCCCAATCTTCTCTAAGTGCCTCTGTCGATGTTAGTTCTATATTTAAAATACTATTATATAAATATGATATAAATGTCTGTCAGTCAGCTTTAATATTCATTGATTCTTCCAGTGGGTCTAAAATTATAGTTTGATGTATTTCTATATTTTTCTTCATGAAATCACAGATCTGATGATATTTAAAATTGGTTATTTTTCAACGTAAATTTTTATTGTACTTGTTGGAATGATAACAGATTTCCCATTTCATACATATCGCCGATCATTTTAATTCCCATTCTTTCCCATTCGTTATATGTTTTGCGATAAGAAATGGTTTAAATGAAGGATTATTCACTATTGGGAAATTGATGAGGGTAAAGCAGTGGATGTTGTGTATATGGACTTCAGTAAGGCCTTTGACAATGTTCCTCATGAAAGGTTGGTTAAGAAGGTTCAATGGTTGGGTATTAATGGTGGAGTAGCAAGATGGATTACACAGTGGCTGAATGCGCCTCCACCACTTCCACTGGAAGCTCATTCCACACAGCTACGACTCTCTGAGTAAAAAAGCTCCACCTCATGTCACCCCTAAACTTCTGTCCCTTAATTCTGGTTATTTCCTCTTGTTTGAATCTTCACTACACACAATGGGAAAAGCTTATCCACGTCAACTCTGTCTATCCCTCTCATCATTTTATAGACCTCTATTAAGCCCCCCTTAACCTTCTGCGCTCCAAAGAATAAATACCTAACTTATTCAACCTTTCTCAGTAACTTAGTTGCTGAAACCCAGGCAACATTCTAGTAAATCTCATCTGTACTCTCTCTATTTTGTTGACATCCTTCCTATAATAGGGCGACCAAAATTGTACACCATCCTCCACAATTGGTCTCACCAATGCCTTGTACATTTGTAACATTACATCCCAACTTCTACACTCAATGTTCTGATTTATAAAGGCTAGCATACCAAAAGCTTTCTTTACCACCCTATCTACATGAGATTCCACCATCAGGGAATTATGCACAGTTAATCCTAGATCCCTCTGTTCATCTGCATTCCTCAATTCGCTACCATTTACCATATACGTCTTATTTTGATTTGTCCTGCCAAGATGTAGCACCTCACACTTATCAGCATTAAACTACATCTGCCATCTTTCAACCCATTCTTCTAAATGGCCCATATCTCCCTGTAGACTTTGGAAATCTACTTCATTATCCACAACACCGCCTATCTTAGTATCATCTGCATACTTACTAATCAAATTTACCACACCATCATCTAGATCATTGATGTACATGACAAACAACAGTGGACCCAACACAGATCCCTGGGGCACCCTACTAGTCACCTGCCTCCAACCTGACAAACAGCCATCCACCGTTACTCTCTGGCATCTCACAATCAGCCACTGTTGAATCCATCTTGCTACTCCTGCATTAATACCCAACAATTGAACCTTTTTAACCAACCTTCCATGAGGAACCTTGCCAAAGGCCTTACTAAAGTCCATATAGACAACGTCCACTGCTTTACCCTCATCAATTTCCCTAGAAACTGCTTCAAAAAAATAAAGAAGATTAGTCAAACATGACCTTCCAGACACAAATCCATGTTGACTGTTCCTAATCAGACCCTGTTTATCCAGATGCTTATATATATATATATATATATATTATATCTAAGTAGCTTTAGCATTAATTTGCCCACCACTGAAGTCAAACTAACAGATCTATAATTGCTAGGTTTACTTTTAGAACCCTTTTTAAATAATGGAACAACATGCGCAGTAGGCCAATCCTCGGACACTATTCCCGTTTCTAATGACATTTGAAATATTTATATCATAGCCCCGGCTATTTCTACACTAACTTCCTTCAATGTCCTAGGTAATATCCTGTCAGGACCTGGAGACGTTTCCACTTTTATATTTTTCACGTGTCAGTACATCTTTTTCTTTGAATCTCAAAGTTTCCATAGCTATTCTACTTGTTTCCCTTACCTCGCAGAATTCAAGATCCTTCTCATTGGTGAATACCGAAGAAAATACATTGTTCAATATACCCTCCATCTCTTTTGGCTCTGCAGATAGCTGTCCACTCTGACTCTCTAATGGACCAAATTTATCCCTCGTTATCATTTTGCAATTAATATAGCTGTGTAAACCCTTTGGATTTACTTTCACCTTACTTGCCAAAGCAACCTCATATCTTATTTTAGCTTTTCTAATTTCTTTCTTAAGATTCTTTTTACATTATTTTTACTCCTCAAGCACCTCATTTACTCCATGCTGCCTATAATTATTTTAGATCACTTTCTTTTTACGAACCAATTGTCCAATTTCCCTTGAAAACCAGGGCTCTTTCCAATTTTTACTATTTCCCTTCAACCGAACAGGGACAGAAAGATTCTGTACTCTTAAAATTCCCCTTTAAATGTCCTCCATTTCTCTTCTACATTCTTCCCGTAAAAGAAATGTCCCAATTCACTCATTTTAACTCCTTTCGCATCGCATCGCATCAAAGTTAGCCTTTCTCCAATCAAAAATCTCAACCCTAGGTCCAGGTCTGACCCTCTCCATAATTATATTGAAACTAATTGTATTGTGATCACTGGACCCGAAGTGTTCCCCAACGCCACCTGACCAGTCTCATTTCCTAACAGGAGGGTCAGCACTGCCCCTTCTCTAGTAGGTACCTCTATGTATTGCTGCAAAAAAACTATCCTGCACACATTTTACAAACTGCAAACCATCCAGCCCCTTTCCAGAATGTGTTTCCCAGTCTATGTGTGAAAAATTGAAATCCCCCACAATCACTACCTTGTGCTTACTACTAATATCTGCTATCTCCTTACATATTTGCTCTTCCAATTCTCGCTCCCCATTTGGCGGTCTATAATACACCCCTATAAGTGTTGCTGCACCTTTCCCACCTCTCAGTTCTTCCCATGTAGCCTCCCTAGACGAGCACTCTAACCTATGTGTTGCACCATATGATTCCAAAAAAACGACGAATGGAGACCAACTCGTTATGAATTGGTCTGATTTATCCATTAGGAGGAATCGCATTTCCTCAAGATGAGCGGTGTCCAACATACTTGCAATCCACATTTTAAGCGTTGGTATTGATGTACCCTTCCAAAATTTAAGTATTAATTTTTTTGCTATTATTAAACCATAATTAAGGAATAGATTTTGAGATGTGTTCAATTTATTCCCATCTTCCATTACACCAAATATAATCATTTCAGTATTAGGTTCCATTCTTGTCTTGAATAATTTTGTAAGTATTTCAAAAATATCATCCCAAAATCTATAAAGTTTTATGCAGGAAACTAAGGAGTGTGTTATAGTTGCCTTTTGGACTAGACATTTATCACAAGTGGCGGATGTATTTGGATAAAATTTGTTCAATCTTGTTTTTGAATAATATAATCTATGTACAATTTTAAATTGAATTAGATTATGTCTTACATTAATTGAACATTTGTGAATATATATCAGGTATTTTTCCCATTTAACCTTCGTAATTTTTATCATTAATTCCCGTTCCCACTCTTCTCTAAGTACCTCTGTCGATGGTAGGTCTATATTTAGAATACTATTATATAAATATGATATAAATTTCTGTCAGTCAGCTTTAATATTCATTGATTCTTCCAGTGGGTCTAAAATTATAGTTTGATGTATTTCTATATTTTTCTTCATGAAATCACAGATCTGATGAGCAATGCAACATCTCCACCACTTGCACCTCCAATTCTATCACAACTGAAGCAACGAAATCCTGGAAAATTTAATTTCTTAATATGCACTGCCCAACAATAATACAAAAATTTCGGAAGTCAAAGTGCCCCAGCGTCTTTGGGTTTACACAGGGTTTACACAAAGAAATCCAGGAATATTTAGTTTCCAATCACAGCCCTCCTGCAACCATGTTTCACTGATCGCCACAACATCATACTTCCAGGTGTCAATCCAGGCTCTAAGCTCATCCACCTTTCTTACAATACTCCTAGCTTTGAAATGTACACATTTAAGAAACCCACCGCCTCTTATTATATGTTTATTTTCTTTTTCTTCTCTTTCCCCTAGATTTTGGCTCCGAGTGCTTCCCTTCTCTGCCTCCTGCCTCACATTCTGTCCACTAGCTTTCTCTATTTGAGTCCCTCTCCCCAGACGTTCCAGTTTAAAGTCTCCCCATTAGCTTTGCAAATCTCCCCGCCAGGATATTGGTCCCCTCGGGTTCATGTGCAACCCGTCCTTTCTGTACAGGTCACACCTTCCGCAAACGAAGTCCCAATGATCCAGAAACTTGACTTCCTGCCCACTGCACCAGTTCTTCAGCCACGCATTTATCCTCCACCTCGCTCCATTCCTACTCTCACTGTTACGTGGCACAGGCAGTAATCCTGAGATGGTTACTTTTTGGTCCCTTTCCTTAACTTTCCTCCCAACTCCCTAAATTCTCCCTGCAGGACCTCTTCTATTTTTTTACCTATGTAATTGGTACCTATATGTGCCACGACCTCAGGCTCCTCTCCCTCTGATTCCAGGATATCTTGGACGCGTTGAGACACATCCGAGACCCTGGCGCCAGGGAGGCAAACTACCATCCGTGCCTCCTGACTGCGTCCACAGAATCGCCTATCCGACCCCCTAACTATAGAGTCCCCAATTACTATTGCCTTCCTCTTCCTTTCCCTACCTTTCTGAGCAACAGGGCCGGTATTTGTGCCGGAGGCCCGGTCGCTGCCGCTGCCCCCAGGTAGGCTGTCCCCCCAACCGTACTCAAACAGGAGTACTTATTTTCAAGGTGTACAGACACTGGGGTACACGCATTTATCAGTCATTTTAACCAGTTGCTCCAGAGCAGATTCTTGTACTTTTTGCAGACTCGTTATTTCCTGAGCCATCTCATTCATTGCAGTCTCCATATCTTCCATCAATTTATCAGACTTTTTCATATTCTCAAACATCTTCTCAAATGTCTTATTATAATAATAATAATAATAATAATAATAATAATAATAATAATAATAATAATAATAATAATAATACTACTACTAATAATAATAATAATAATAATAATAATAATAATAATAATAATAATAATAACTTTATTTGTTAAGCACCTTAAAAACAACCAAAGCTGACGAAAGTGCTGTACAGAAAAAAGAAAACAAGCAAGACATCATAAAACAGGCAGAACAACACAACATACAACTAACATAGTCTATTTCCATTCTGGCAAATTCTTCCGACTTTTTATCAAGATGCTTAAATTGCTTCTTCAAAGACATGTACAGCTTCTTTAATTCACCACAACCAGTATTATTTTCTTAGAAAGATTATTCTACAATTTAGAGAGGTTATTCTTCAATGTAGTGTTCATGTCCGCTACCATTTGGGAAAAGTCCTTAGTAAGATCGCTTCTTACCGTCTGTGCCCATTTCTTCATCACTTTCTCCTTCTCCTTTGTCTCTCCTTTTGCAGCCATTTCAGACACAGAACGTTGAGAATCAGGTTCTTCTTCTGTGCTTTCAGTTGTTGTTTGCAGAGTTTGCAGAACTTGCTGAAGATTGAGACTGATATTAGTGTTTTAGGTTTCCGTGGATGTATTCCTTTACTAATTTAAAACTCCCGTTAAACTACGATTTTTCGCGATACTCTCTGATGACGTCACTTCCGCGACGCTATACAGCCCCGGTAAGTATGTTTAAATCGGTCCCTTCTTTCAGAACGGTTTTTTCGCGATTTTAGCGGGAACGGAGCTCAATGCTGCGCCTTTACAGTTCCATGGCGCCACCGGAACACCTTCGTTAGCTCGTCGTTATGGTCATATAATTCCTACCTGTGTCTCACTTACCCATGTGTTTTAGTCCTGCCAACTTTTGGAAAAATATTGGAAAGACATTTTTTATACTATTTTTGTAGTCTTAGGTATAGATTTACAACCTCATCATATTACTGCAATTTTTGGTGTGCCGGTACAGGCAGACCGATGCTGCTCGACGTACACGTTCCGTACAATAAGGAGATGGAGCCGGCTCATTCACGCCGTACCCGGACGTGGCGCCGAAGGACTAGAAACCGTAGCAAATAAGTCGAAAGCAAAGAACCGAATGGAAACGAGGCCGAAATGCCAAACAACCGAAAGAGAACCAAGACGAAACGCTAACCAACCGAACGAATGGGACGTCCAAATGCAAACTAACCGAAGGGCGGGACGCCTATAAGCTAACTAACCGAAAAGCTACGTCGCCTAAAATCAAACTCACTGAATGACCGCTCTGTCGAAACGCCACCTCCCCGAAAGGCAGCGTCGCCTTCAAGCCAACGAACCGACTGCCGCTCAACGGAAAAGTCCAACAGACAACGGACGTGACGTTGCCAGGGGCGGGACTTGTCAGCGATTGGTTCAGAACCCCGAGTCCATCACATCGATGTTGAGGGATGAAAACTGCCTCACACTCCGCTCCTCCCGACCCAAACCCCGCGGAGGGCGGCCGTGGGAGAGTGGCGGCTGTCCCGTGGGATGCGTACCTTCGGTCGCTTTCAACTTGGTGATTGGGTTCAGATTAACCAGTTACCTATGGCTTGTGTGGGAAAATGACCCGCACATTCCCGTCTCACCTTCTCTCTCCCCTCTTCTCTCTCGCCCCCCTCTCTCCTCCCTATGTCTCCCTTCTCTATCTCCTTCTCTCTCTCCCCTCCCCCCTCTCTCTCTCACTATTTCTACTCTCTCTCCGCCTCTCTCTCTCCTTTCTCTCTCTCTCATTTCTCTCTCTCTCCCCCTTCACTATCTCCTCTCACTTCCAGATGTGAGAGAGTTCTCCCCCCTCTCTCTCACCTCCCTCTCTCCATTCGTTCTCTCCCCTTCTCTCTTTCTCTTCCCCTTCTTTACCCCCTTCTCTTTCTAATACTCACCCCCTCTCTCTCTCTCTCTCTCCACTCTCTCTCCCTTCTCTCTCTCCCCTCTCTTTCTCTCCCTCTTATCTCTCTCCGCTTCTCTCCCTCCTCCACTCTCCCCCCCCCCCCCTCCTTTCTCTCTCCCTTCTCTCTCTCCACCTCTCTATCTATCTCTCTCTCTCTCGCTAGGGGATGGGGGGGTAATCACCCACGTGTGGGGGTTGGGGTCCGCTGGCGATGCATCGCGGTCAGTTACTCTGGGGGCGGACCCTCCCGCCGGTGGATAGGGTGGAGAGAGAGAAGAGGAGGGAGAAGTGGTAGAGAAGGAGAGAACGGGAGAGAGAGAAGGGAGAGAGAGGGGGAGAGAGAGAAGTGGAGAGAGAGAAGGGGAGAGAGAAGGGAGAAAGATAGGGGAGAGAGAAGAGGGGAGAGTGAAGGGGGGGACGGAAACGTGGGGATCATTTTCCCACACAAGCTATAGGTGACTGGGCAATCTGCCCCAAGCACCAAGTTGTAAGCTGCCGAAGATGCGCTTCACTGGGGACAGCCCCGACTCTCCCGTGGCCACCCGCCGCGGGCTGTGGGTCGGGGGGAGCGCAGGTGTGGGACAATGTTCATCCCTCCACAGTGATGTGATGAACGCAGGGGTCTGGACCAATCGCTGACAAGTCCCGCCCCCGGATATGTTATGTCTGTTAATGGACTTTTCTGTTGAGCTGCAGTCGGTTCGTTGAATTGTTGGCGACGCCGCTTTTCGGGTAGACGGCGTTTCGACAGAGCGGCCATGCGGTGAGTTTGCTTTTGGTGACGCATCTTTTCGGTTAGTTAGCTTTTATGCGCCCCGCCCTTTCGGTTCGTTGGCGTTTCGTCTTCGTATTCTTTCGTTTTTTTGGCGTTTCGGCCTCGTTTCGATTCGGTTCTTTGGCTTCCACGTCTTTGCTTCGGCTTCTCGTTCGTCGGTGCCACGTCCGCACACGCATACACGGGCAGGATATGTTGGCTGTCACGTCTGTATGTGCCGCCATCAGCACTGGCCAAATATCAGCGTGGCTCAGAGACAGTTCCAGAATTTACACCGATACGGTCATGACCTTTATCCGTTTGCAGACGAACTACTTGCCCCTCGGTTCATGGTGGCAACGGTCTGCTCGTTTTGTCATACCACTATTTTTGAATGTCACGCTTATGTTGCAGTCTGGACTGAAGTCAGATAGTGGGACCACCTGCGGGATTACTGTCTGATTTGCTACAGGCAATGTGGCTCGGGTCTGCCTTGACAATAAACGTTGACCAAGATGGGTTCGCGGGAGATGTTGCGTAGGTTGAGTGGGTCCAGGTACACATCGAAATTAGCTCTGTGGGATCGTTCCATTAATTGTTTGGCACTCTTGATAGGCCGTTCAGCCAGTCCGTTCGACTGACTATATTCAGTTCGATATTCGGGACTGCTGGTTATAGAAATATAGAAACATAGAAACATAGAAATTAGGTGCAGGAGTAGGCCATTAGGCCCTTCGAGGCTGCACCGCCATTCAATGTGATCATGGCTGATCATCCAACTCAGTATCCTGTACCTGCCTTCTCTCCATACCCTCTGATCCCCTTGGCCACAAGGGCCACATCTAACTCCCTCTTAAATATAGCCAATGAACTGGCCTCAACTACCCTCTGTGGCAGAGAGTTCCAGAGATTCACCATTCTCTGTGTGAAAAAAGTTCTCCTCATCTCGGTTTTAAAGGATTTTCCCCTTATCCTTAAGCTGTGACCCCTTGTCCTGGACTTCCCCAACATCGGGAACAATCTTCCTGCATCTAGCCTGTCCAACCCCTTAAGAAATTTGTAAGTTTCTATAAGATCCCCTCCCAATCTCCTAAATTCTAGAGAGTATAAACCAAGTCTATCCAGTCTTTCTTCATAAGACAGTCCTGACATCCCAGGAATCAGTCGGGTGAACCTTCTCTGCACTCCCTCTATGTATTTAAATGATAAAAACGAACCTGCCTCCACCACCTTCACTGGAAGTTCATTCCACACAGCTACCACTCTCTGAGTAAAGAAGTTCCCCCTCATGTTACCCCTAAACTTCAGTCCCTTAATTGTCAAGTCATGTCCCCTTGTTTGAATCTTCCCTACTATCAGTGGGAAAAGCTTTTCCACGTCAACTCTGTATATCCATCTCATCATTTTAAAAACCTCTATCAAGTCCCCCCTTAACCTTCTGCGCTCCAAAGAATAAAGCCATAACTTGTTCAACCTTTCTCTGGTCAATAATGTCCTTCCTCAGATTTGTAGACCAAAACTGTACGCAATACTCCAGGTGTGGTCTCACCAAGACCCTGTACAACTGCAGTAGAACCTCCCTGCACCTATACTCAAATCCTTTTGCTATGAAAGCTAACATACCACTCTCTTTCTTCATTGCCTGCTGCACCTGCATGCCTACTTTCAATGACTGGTGTACCATGACACCCAGGTCTCGCTGCATCTCCCCTTTTCCTAGTCGGCCACCATTTAGATAATAGTCTGCTTTCCTGTTTTGCCACCAAAATGGATAACCTCACATTTATCCACATTATACTGCATCTGCCAAACATTTGCCCACTCATCCAGCCTATCCAAGTCACCTTGCAGTCTCGTAGCATCCTCCTCACAGCTAACACTGCCCCCCAGCTTAGTGTCATCCACAAACTTGGAGATATTGCCTTCAATTCCCTCATCCAGATAATTAATATATATTGTAAATAGCTGGGGTCCCAGCACTGAGCCTTGCGGTACCCCACTAGTCACTGCCTGCCATTGTGAAAAGGACCCGTTTACTCCTACTCTTTGCTTCCTGTTTGCCAGCCAGTTCTCTATCCACATCAATACTGAACCCCCAATACCGTGTGCTTTAAGTTTGTATACTGATCTCTTATGTGGGACCTTGTCGAAAGCCTTCTGGAAGTCCAGATACACCACATCCACTGGTTCTCCCCTATCCAAGCTACTAGTTACATCCTCGAAAAATTCTATAAGATTCGTCAGACATGATTTACCTTTCGTAAATCCATGCTGACTTTGTCCAATGATTTCACCACTTTCCAAATGTGCTGCTATCCCATCTTTAATAACTGACTCTAGCAGTTTCCCCACTACCGATGTTAGACTAACTGGTCTGTAATTCCCGGTTTTCTCTCTCCCCCCCTTCTTAAAGGGTGGGGGCAAGTTTGCTACCCGCCAATCCTCCGGAACTACTCCAGAATCTAAAGAGTTTTGAAAGATTATTACTAATGCATCCACTATTTCTGGATCTACTTCCTTAAGTACTCTGGGATGCAGCCTATCTGGCCCTGGGGATTTATCGGCCTTTAATCCATTCAATTTACCCAACACCACTTCCCGGCTAACCTGGATTTCACTCAATTCCTCCAACTCCTTTGACCCTCGGGCCCCTGCTATTTCCGGCAGACTATTTATGTCTTCCTTTGTGAAGACGGAACCAAAGTAGTTATTCAATTGGTCCGCCATATCCTTGTTCCCCATGATCAACTCACCTGTTTCTGACTGCAGGGGACCTACATTTGTTTTAACTAATCTCTTTCTTTTCACATATCTATAAACCCTTTAGCAGTCAGTTTTTATGTTCCCTGTCAGTTTTCTTTGATAATCCATTTTTCCGTTCCTAATTAAGCCCTTCGTCCTCCTCTGCTGGTCTCTGCATTTCTCCCAGTCCTCCGGTATGCTGCTTTTTCTGGCTAATTTGTACGCATCATCCTTCGCTTTGATACAATCCCTGATTCCCCTTGTTATCCACGGATGCACTACCTTCCCTGATTTATTATTTTGCCAAACTGGGATGAACAATTTTTGTAGTTCATCCATGCAGTCTTTAAATGTCTGTCATTGCATATCCGCCGTCAACCCTTTTAGAATTAATTGCCAGTTAATCTTAGCCAATTCACGTCTCATACCCTCAAAGTTACCTTTCTTTAAGTTCAAAACCATTGTTTCTGAATTAACAATGTCACTCTCCATCCTAATGAAGAACTCAACCATATTATGGTCACTCTTGCCCAAGGAGCCAAGCACAACAAGACTACTAACTAACCCTTCCTCATTACTCAATAGCAGTCTAAAATAGCCAGCTCTCTCATTGGTTCCTCTACATGTTGATTTAGATAACTATCCCGCATACATTCCAAGAAATCATCTTCCTCAGCACCCCTGCCAATTTGATTCACCCAATCTATATGTAGATTGAAGTCACCCATTATAACTGCTTTGCCTTTGTCGCACGCAATTATAATTTCCTGTTTGATAACATCTCCAACTTCACTACTACTGTTAGGTGGCCTGTACACAACACCCACCAGCGTTTTCTGCCCCTTAGTGTTTCGCAGCTCTACCCATACCGATTCCACATCCTCCAAACTAATGTCCTTCCTTTCCATTGCGTTAATCTCCTCTCTAACCAGCAACGCTACCCCACCTCCTTTTCCTTTCTCTCTATCCCTCCTGAATATTGAATATCCCTGGATGTTCAGCTCCCAGCCTTGGTCACCCTGGAACCATGTCTCCGTGATCCCAACTATATCATAATCATTAATGGCTATCTGCACGTTCAACTCATCCACCTTATTACGAATACTCCTTGCATTGAGACACAAAGCCTTCAGGCTTGTTTTTACAACTCTCTTACCCCTTATACAATTATGTTGAGAAGTGGCCCTTTTTGATTTTTGCCCTGGTTTTGTCTGCCTGCCACTTTTACTTTTCACCTCGCTACCTCTTTCTTCTACCCTCATTTTACACCCCCCCCCCCCCCCCCCCTGCCTCTCTGCTCTTGTACCCACCCCCTGCCACATTGGTTTAAATCCTCCCCGACAGCACTAGCAAACACTACCCCCAAGGACATTGGTTCCATTCCAGCCCAGGTGCAGACGGTCCTGTTTGTATTGGTCCCACCTTATGTGGCGAAAACCCCAGCGTACAGCAAACTCCTTGAAGTGCTCGCTAGTAAATTGACTGCCGTTATCAGATATCAGCAGGCAAGGAGCTCCGTGGTCTGCAAATTCGCGAGCGAGTTTTAGAACTACTTCGTGAGAAGTGGGGCTACCAAGAAGATCGATGTCAAACCAGCCGGAATGCGAGTATGTAAGAACCGTGTACTGATTGCCTTGCACTTCAAATATGTCAGTTGCCACTGTACACCACGGGAGGTCAGGAACCGGGAGTGAGAGAAGTGGTTGCTCTTGTTGATCAGGTGCCAAGCTGTTGCACACTGCACAGGAAAATGTATTCAGCCAAATCAGGCCACGCAAACATGCTTTTTGCTTCTTCGCCTGGCTGCCCCTGCATGGACAGCATGGTCAAAATACTTGCAGTGTAGCGAAGCAGGGACAACAGTCTTGTGGCCTTTTACGACGATGCCGCCCTGCAGTACTAGCTCATCGCGGACGGCGAAGAAAGGCCGTCCTGCAAGAGGTAAATTGTTGTGCTTGTCTGGCCATCCCCGCTTAATGACGGAGGCGAGCGACAGTAAGTTACTGTCAGCAGCACTGTGGGCAACCAGGCCCTCATCACCGGACGAGGGAATAAAAGACTCAGTCGTTATTATAAAGTCATTATCCAGTGAGGGCGGGCCTTACGGGGAGGCACGTGAGTGTACAGTCAGATGCATATCATTACCACGTTTGTAGTTCAGAACAATGTCACACTTTTGAAGTTGCAGCAACATCCGCTGAAGACGTCATGGAGAGGCGTGTATCTGTTTGTGAAATATGCTGATCAGAAGTTGGTCGTCAGTTTCAATCGTGAACTTATGTCCGAAGATAATGTCGTTAAATTTCTTGCAGGCTAAAACGACCGCTCGCAGCTCCTTTTCAATTTGAGCGGAGCAACAGGCTTGTGACCGTTACCATCATTTTGAAGACATGATGCGCCAAGTCCGTGTTGTGAAGCGTCACAAGTCAGTGTGACGGGTCGTTCAGAATCAAAATAAGCCAGAGTCGGACCACAAGACATTTGCTGCTTAAGAGGGTCGAACTGCTGTTGATCGTGTCAGGCCCAAACATTCAGTCTGTGGGTAAGCTGGCGCAGTGGGGCTGATATTTCACAGAAGTTCGGAATAAATGTACCCTGGTAGTTAACCATGCCAAGGACCCTTTGCAGACTAAGCACGTCTGTGGGCGCTGCCAGCTCGTTGATGCCACTGGTCTTCGCCGCATCAGTTTTAGGCCGTCTAATGGCCCGCATTCAGCGAGAGCAATCTGGAACCCAGCCCGGTCAAAACGTACTGGTTCATAATTAAATCTTCTGGCACGCCGAGCAGTTTATGTGCCCGCTAGGTTGACCAGAATTGGGGCACGAAGACCTGGAGCAGCAGCCGGCTGAGCCGCGTCGATGTAAATTGTGAAATCCTCTTTAAATATGTGCCACCGTTCTGCGATGTCTCCATCAAATACCAGGATCTCTGGTTTTGTGATAGCAGAAGCCATAGTAAAACATATACTGGACAAAAAATACCCTCAAATAAAAGCAATAGAATTAGTCAAGGAGTGAGTCCGACTTTTCTGACATATTTGATTGACTTAACTCACCATATAACCATATAACCATATAACAATTACAGCACGGAAACAGGCCATCTCGACCCTTCTAGTCCATGCCGAACACATAATCTCCCCTAGTTCCATATACCTGCGCTCAGACCATAACCCTCCATTCCCTTCCCATCCATATAACTATCCAATTTATTTTTAAATGATAAAAACGAACCTGCCTCCACCACCTTCACTGGAAGCTCATTCCACACAGCTACCACTCTCTGAGTAAAGAAGTTCCCCCTCATGTTACCCCTAAACTTCAGTCCCTCAATTCTCATGTTATGTCCCCTTGTTTGAATCTTCCCTACTCTCAGTGGGAAAAGCTTTTCCACGTCAACTCTGTCTATCCCTCTCATCATTTTAAAAACCTTAATCACGTACAGTGATTAAGATCCAAATACTTTTTTTTTTAGCAATACAGCGTATTGCTAAATTGGAGGACCACTTCATCATAACACAAAACCCAAGGCTGGGGAAGAAAGGGAAAAGGGCTTTCTATTAAACCAGTGGGTGGAACCACAGTATGACATGGTATGAATTACACTGACCGACATGCTCCCTCTGTAACTCCCTGGTCAATTCGTCCCTTTCCCAAACCACCCCCTTCCCTGGTACTTTCCCTTGCGATCGCAGGAAATGCTACACTTGTCACTGTACCTCACCCCTTGACACCATCCAAGGACCTAGGCAGTCTCTCCAGGTGCGGCAGAGGTTCATCGGCACCTCTTCCAAACTCATCTATTGCATCCGTTACTGTAGGTATCAACTGCTCTACATCGGTGAGACCAAGCGTAGGCTTGGCGATCGCTTCGTCCAGCAGCTCCGCACAGTTCGCATTAACCAAGCTGATCTCCCGGTGGCTCATCACATCAACTCGCCTACCCATTCCGTATCCGACCTTTCTATCTTGGGCCTCCTCCATGACCAGAGTGAGGCCCACCGCAAATTGGAGGAGCAGCACCTCATATTTCACTTGGGTAGTTTACACCCCATAGGTATGAACATCGAACTCCAATTTCAGGTAGTCCCGACTTTCCCCCTTATTTCTCCTCTTCTTCCCAGCTCTCACGCAGCCCACTGTCTCCTCCTCGTCCTTTCTTCATCCCACTCCTCCCATCCCCACATTAATCAGAGAAGGGTCTCGACCCGAAACCTCACATATTCCTTCGCTCTATTGATGCTGCCTCGCCCGCTGAGATTCTCCAGCATTATTCCATCGATTTTCCAGCATCCTTACATTTTAATATATGATACACGCTCTCCTGCCTTTAGAATCGCATTACAAGATATTAAACTAATATTGGTTATTCCCTCTTTCCCTACTCTTCGTCTCCCCTCTCACTCTAACTCTCTCACTCTCTCTCTCTCTCTCGCTCCCCTTTTTCTCTTCCCTTCTCACTCCTGACATTCAGTCACCCTGTCACCCCATGTCTCTCTCTTCTCTAATTTCTTTTTTTTTTTTTTTTTTTTTTTTTTGTTTATTTTATTAGAAGTTAATACAGCACAAAACAGTACAGTGGAACCTAATTTTAGGTGCCAACTATGTAATACCGTAATCCATTCTATGTACAACCTCTAGTTTTATGTTATGAGAAGGAAGTAAGCAAGACAAGAAAAAGAAAACAATAGAAAGAGGAAAAAGTGGAAAAATAGATGGTAGAGAGTAGAAAAACGTGAAGTGTGTATATAAAAAATAAAAAAGAAAGAGAAAGTGGAAAGTAGAAATAGAAGAGAAGGCCCCTTAAAAGAGAATTTTTCAAATCTGTATTCGGAGATGTAGATCTATCCGCGGCATGAACTGAAATCAGCAATCTTTATGGTACCGCTGCATCACATGATTCCAAAAAGTCGATGAAAGGAGACCAACTCCTTAAGAATTGGTATATTTATCTATTAGTCGGAGACTCATTTCTTCAAGGCGTGCTATGTCCATCATATTCCTAATCCACATTTTAACAGTTGGTATGGTTGTATTTTTCCAAAATTCAAGTATCAATTTCTTTCCAATTACTAACCCATAATTAAAAAAAACATTTTGATCTTTATTTAAATTGGTATCTTCTCCTATTATTCCAAATATAATCCATTCCGTTTTGGGTTCTATTCTTGACTTGAAAAGCTTTGTAAATATATCAAATATATCACTCTGTAAATATATCAAAATTTATTCAACTTTGTACATCCTACAAATGAATGTGTTATATTAGCGTTTTGAAACAAACATTTATCGCATCTGGAAGAGACGTTTGGATAAAATTTATTCAACCTCGTTTTTGAATAATATAGTCTATGTAATAATTTGAATTGAATTAAATTATGTCTTGCGTTAATAGAACAGTTATGTGTATTCATCAAATATTTTTCCCATCTATCCTTCGAGATCTTTATCATTAGCTCATGTTCCCAATCTTCCCTTAATGCTTCTGTTGAGGGTGATTCTCTATTTAATATATTATTATAAAAGTATGATATTAATTTTTGTGAATCAGCCTTAATATTCATTGCTTCTTCTAAAGGATCTAAAAATATAGTTTGAAATCTATGTGTATATTTCTTCATAAAGTCACATACATGTATATATTTAAAATATTGATTATCCTTCAATTTAAATTTTAATTTTAATTGTTGAAATGTTAACAGTTTGCCCACTTCATACATATCCCCTACTTTCCTAATCCCCAATCTATCCCTTTGTTGATATGTGTTGTCGATGAGAGAAGGTTTGAATGCGGGGCTGTTCAATAGTGGGGTTAGTACTGATAAATTATTTAATTTCAAGGATACTTTTATTTGTTTCCAAATTCTTATTATATTGTGAATAATTGGGTTCTTCTTATATATTATACTATTCAATTTTATCGGTGAGAGCAGGATCGTTCCTATATCGTGCGGATAGCACTCCTCTTTCTCCATTCTTATCCACTCCAACTGTTGAGTGGATAACATTATGTTCTTAATATGCACTTCCCAGTAGTAATACATAAAGTTAGGTAATGATAAACCCCCAACTTCTTTAGATTTGCACAAATGCTTTCGTTGAATTCTATGTGTTCTGTAGTCCCATATCAAATTAGTGATAGTGGAATCTAGTTTTTTCTCTTCTTTTTTTTTTCTCTTCTCTAATTTCACTAAACAAAATAAACTAAACTGTAATGCTAAAAGCTAAACTCTCTCCTCTCTTACCAGCTCTCTCGCCCATCTAGCTCTCCCGTCTCTCTCTCTCTCTCTTCCCCCACTCTTCCCTTATCATGCTTCGCTCTCTCTCTTCTCTCCTTCCCCCGCCCTCCACTATTCTCTCCCCTCCCCCCCCCCACTCTCTCTGTCCCTACACTGACCCATTCCTTTATCTCCTCTCTCTCGACCCCTCACACTATCTCCGCCTTTTGCTTTTTCTCTCTCTTTCTCCCCATCTATCCTACCACTCTTGTCCCTCTCTGTTACTGTGAGCCAATGTCTCTCTCTCCCTCTCTCTCTACCCCCACTCTCTCTCCCCACCATCACTCTCCCTTCTCCCCCTCATCGCTCTCTAGCTCATCTCTCTCCCATCCCTCTCTCTCTTCCCCTCCCATTCCACTCTCCATTCCCCTCCCAACTATGCCCCCCCTGATTCATTTGCTCCCTCCTACCTCTTCTCTCTCCTCTCTCCCTCGCCTCAATACTTCACCCCCATCTTTCCCCAGCTACTTTGCACTATCTCTATCCCACTCCCTCCCTCTCTCTACATCCACCCCCTCTCTCATCCCTCCTCTTTCTCACCCCTCCTCATAATCTCACGCTCTCTCTCCCTCCCAACTGCCTCCCCCTTTCGTCCCTTTCACTCCTTCCACCCCTCCCTCTCCCCCTCTCTCCCCCTCTCTCTCACCCCCTCTTCCCATTCTCTCGCCACCTCCCTCTCTGTCTCATCTCTCCATCCGACTATCTATCCCTCCTGTCTCCCTTTCTTTCACCTCACTTTTTCTCTTCCTCTCTCTTACCACTCCCTCTCTCTCCGCTCTTCCCCCCTATAGTCCACCCCTCTCTCACCCCTCTCTCTACCCCCTCTCTCCTCCCCTCTATGTCTTTCTCTCATTACCTCTATCTAACTGCCTCCCTCTCTACACTCTCTCAAACCCCATCCCCCTCTCCACTTCTATATCCCCGCCTCTCCTCCCCCCTCTCTATCCCTTCTCTCCCTAACTCTCTCTCCTCCTCTCTATCTCCGCCTCTCTCTATTCCCGTCACACCCCCATTTCTCCCCCCTCTCTCCTCTCTCTCTCTCTCTCCCCTCTCCCTCTCCCTCTCCTCCCTCTATCTGATCTGGAACACTACCACCAGTGCAGATGTGTATCACCATGTAGACTCAGGATAAGGGGTGTGGGGGGTGAATTTTCGTGGATACAGTGGGGGAAACGGCCACTTTCGCGCAGGAGGCAAAAGTCGACCATCTCCATATAGGCCCCATACTCGCGTCCTCCTCTCGCTGCTTCACTGTTACGTTGCATCTTGGCTCACAATTTTAACCGCACTTCTCTAGAAAGGCGTTGGAGCGAGAAACGAAGGCCTGCAGGATGTGAGGGGGGAAATAAGTGAGACATATAGGGAGTAATAAGAAGAAAGGGATTGATAGCTGAGAAGAAGAACGGGAAAGAGATGGTGAACAATCAAAAGGAGGGTGGGAAGATGGAGCGTGAACGGAGTTCGGAGCGAGTGGGTTGGCAAAAGGGAGAAAGGGAAGTGTCAGAGATACAGAGAGACGGAGGGAGAGGCAGTGAGAGGGGAGGGGGGTTAAGGGGAGAGAGGTTGACAGAGGGAGGGTGGAGCGGAGAGGATGAATAGAGGGGGTCGGAGAGAGAGTAACATTTCAGAGAGAGGAAACAGTAGCAGTAAGGATGGAGGGAGAGAGAAAGGGAGGAGGGCGATGTGCGACATCATTTGCCGTTTTATTTAGGTTTCGGACAATTCTAAGGCGGCAATGTTTCTGATCTCCCTCTCCCTCTCTACACTCTCTCAAACCGCGTCCCCCTCTCCGCAGAAGGTTAAGGGTGGACTTGATAGAGGTTTTTAAACTGATGAGAGGGATAGACAGAGTTGACGTGGAAAAGCTTTTCCCACTGAGAGTAGGGAAGATTCAAACAAGGGGACATGACTTGAGAATTAAGTGACTGAAGTTTAGGGGTAACATGAGGGGGTACTTCTTTACTCAGAGAGTGGTGGCGGTGTGGAATGAGCTTCCAGTGAAGGTGGTGGAGGCAGGTTCGTTTTTATCATTTAAAAATAAATATGGACGGGAAGGGAATGGAAGGTTATGGTCTGAGCGCAGGTATATGGGATTAGGGGAGAATATGTGTTCGGCACGGACTAGAAGGGTCGAGATGGCCTGTTCCGTGCTGTAATTGTTATATGGTTATCTCTTAGTGTCGCGAGTTATGGATCGTTCCTCCTCAGAGGTGGTGAAGGCTGAGAATGTTATTGTTCCAGGGCAAAGTCAGATTCATTCCAGGCAAGCAGGGAGTGAATGGCTACCGGAGTCGCCGGCAGTGTGAGGTTGAGGTTACAGTCAGATGAGCCGCGACCATACTTAGTGTTGAAACAGAGTGGATGGGGCGTTTGCGTCCGAATGAAACTGTTGAACTAATTCCTCAATCGCGTAGTCAATCTTCACACAGGGCACCAGAAGCCCTGAGTGTCCCTGGAATTATGGATTGCCTTGCTGAGCGAATTGGATTGCAGTAAATCAGATAAAGAACAGGAGACGGAGTGTTGGGTCTGATGGAGTTTGAAACGATATCCCCTTTGCTGGAACAACGCCGCTCCCAATTTCCATCGCGCAATATCGCAACAATTTCCAGTCTTTGGATTTTCTCAATCAAATCTCTGAATAAATCACGACCTGTCTGAGCAGGATTTCACTTGGATGATGTCATCTGTTTGGGAATAATTTCACAATCTCTATTTTTATCATCTGTCGAAACTTCATTGGCCCGGTGGAGACGGAAACATTGTATAAAATCTACGGCAATGTTCTGCCCCAGCATTTCATTCCGAGAGATTGCCGATAGCTCACGGGGACACGTCGTTGGGCAGAGAAATGGGGGGACACCTTTGGGAATATTTCAGCGTACAGAAAATATTGTACGTTATTATTGCTGCCGTTGGAGTTCCTGGTAAGTGAGCAGCACAATTCAAGTTTTTATAGCTCCGTGTGTTAACCGGTGTTGACCTGATTCTGATCATTTTACAAGATTCCTAAACGGATGATCGTTGTGCGAGAATATGGGAAGTTAATCAATCCTGTCAGTGAAATATTTTTGAATTAACGCTGTGATTTTTCTTATTTTCAGACAGCTGAAGCTAACCCTCTTTTCTCTCACTGCCGGGACCCACGGGAATGTTGTTCTTGCCTTCAGTGGGACCTTGCCCAGAGTTGTCCCAGTGCTCGGGATAGGCACTTCCCCGGCAGAGTGTTACTGGGTGGGATTTACATTGTGAAGTTCACGGTGTCTGGGTTATTGATTAGAGTGAACACCCGCTCGTGTAGAGTCTGTCACGGTCGGATTCCGCCGCATGTTGTTCAGTAATTGGATCCATCTCCTGAACCAGTGGCCGCTGATCTACAGGCGTGTGTTGTTACCGAACTGAACTTACTGTGGAATAAATACATGAACGGGGCTACCATGCTGCCGGATTCTAAGTTATCCCTGCCTTAAGTGTGGAACCCTCCCTCCTCGTCCCCATCAAATGCCGAGGTCCCATAGCCTTGTTTTCGCGGCCGGTCACGGTTAAGTCTGTGAAACCGGCCCTATCAGAGATTGTGAGCAGGGTTACCTATAGAAAGGACCATTCCGCCTATTGTAGCTGGTGGCTACTTGTTCCCTCCCCTCTCCTTACCCCGCCCGACGCCTTATAACCATATAACCATATAACAATTACAGCACGGAAACAGGCCATCTCGGCCCTACAATTCCGTGCCGAACAATTATTTTCCCCTAGTCCCATCTACATGCACTCAGACCATAACCCTCCATTCCTTTCCCATCCCAAATACCTATCCAATTTATTTTTAAATGATAAAATCGAACCTGCTTCCACCACTTCCACAGGAAGCTCATTCCACACAGCTACTACTCTCTGAGTAAAGAAGTTCCCCCTCATGTTACCCCTAAACCTCTGTCCCTTAATTCTCAAGGCATGTCCTCTTGTTTGGATCTTCCCTACTCTCAATGGGAAAAGCTTGTCCACGTCAACTCTGTCTATCCCTCTCATTGTTTTAAAGACCTCTATCAAGTCCCCCCTTCTGCGTTCCAGAGGATAAAGACCTAACTTATTCAACCTTTCTCTGTAACTTAGTTTGCTGAAACCCAGGCAACATTCTAGTAAATCTCCTCTGTACTCTCTCTATTTTGTTGACGTCCTTCCTATAATTGGGCGACCAAAATTGTACACCACACTACAGAATTGGTCTCACCAATGCCTTGTACAATTTTAACATTACATCCCAACTTCTACTCAATGCTCTGATTTATAAAACCTAACATACCAAAAGCTTTCTTTACCACACTATCAACATGAGATTCCACCTTCAGGGAACTATGCGCAGTTATGATGATTCAATTTAATTGTCATTGTCAGTGTACAGTACAGAGACAACGAAATGCATTTTAGCATCTCCCTTGAAAGGGAGACACAGGGCGTCGCGGTGTGCCCGCGCCGCCGCCGTAATTACATTCCATTACACACAGGCAAAGGTGGGTGAAGTGTCTTGCCCAAGGACACAACGACAGTATGCACTCCAAGCGGGATTTGAACCGGCTACCTTCCGGTCGCCAGCCGAACTCTTAGCCCATTGTGCTATCTGTCGCCCCAATCTTGGGTTATTCCAAGATCCCTCTGTTCAACTGCATTCCTCAATTCGCTATAATTTACCATGTACGTCCTATTTTGATTTGTCCTGCCAAGATGTAGCACCTCACACTTATCATCATTATCTCCTCTTCCTTGAAGCAGGCAGGTCGGGCACAGACGGAGCCGGATCTGACATTATTAAACTTACAGCTGTGCATCGACTCCAACTCACCTGATCAATAACTGAAATTCGAGCCGGTGTTCACCCCGTACAACGTGTTCAACAATGCCCAATGTCTGTTCTCTTCTCTTTCCGCAGTGAATTTACTAGCGATTGTGATCCTGTCCCGGGGAAAGTGCGGCCTCTCCACCTGCACCACTCGCTACCTGGTGGCCATGGCAGCGGCCGATCTACTGGTCATTATCACCACGGTCATTTTGTTTTGGATCGATATCATTATCTTCATTGGAGTTTCCTGTCTATCTACCCTGTATGCAGTGTTATCGATGTACTGACGTTTGCAGCTACAGACTGCTCTGTCTGGTTCACCGTCACTTTCACCTTTGATCGGTTTGTCGCCATTTGTTGCCAGAAGCTGAAAACAAAATATTGCAGCGGGAAAACTGCGGCTGCGGTTCTCGCAACAGTCGGCGTCCTGCTCTGTCTGAAAAACATTCCCCGCTACTTCATAAGTAGACCTCAGAAAACCATTGACAATGTCCAGTGGTTCTGTATCACGGTGGACAGTTATTTCACTGACCCCGGGTGGGTGACATTTGACTGGCTCGACACGGTTTTAACTCCCTTACTCCCTTTCGCTGTAATCCTGCTACTCAACGCTCTGACAGTCCGGCACATTTTAGTGGCCAGTCGGGTCCGTAAGGGGCTTAGGGGTGAGGGCAAGGGTGAGAACCGCAGTGACCCGGAGATGGAGAGCAGGAGGAGGTCTATGGTTTTACTCTTCACCATCTCCGGTAGCTTCATCCTCCTGTGGCTGACGCTGGTTGTAAACGTATTCTATTATCAGATCACAGCAATTGGAGTTCATCTGAATCATTCTCAATACATCTTTCACTACGTCGGGTATTTGCTGTGTAATCTCAGCTGCTGCACGAACACATTTATTTACGCGGCGACCCAGTCCAAGTTCAGAAAGCAGGTGACGAGCGCGGTGAAATATCCGCTCACCACAGTGTTTCGGCTCATGAATAAATCCGCGCCCTGAGCGCATCCCCGTGGCGGCGGCATTCTCTCCGCTCCGGCTCCTGACATTCACAGTCGGATCTTCCAGGTGTCTATCCCTCGTCGATGATCCATTCGACGACCTCGCCCCTGGACCTCCAGTTGGTCACAGCGCGAACTGTCGCATTTATTCAATCGTCATGTCCGTCCTCCGCAGTGGAGACGGTTTGGGGTAAACTCCGTTCTGGGACCAATCGTCATGTCGCCTTTAGCAGTGGAGACCGGTCTGTCGTAAAATCGTCCCGTCTCCATCCGCGGTTCAAATCTGCCTCTTGAACGTATTCCGTCTGGTATACCCATCCATATTACCATATAACCATATAACAATTACAGCACGGAAACAGGCCATCTCGGCCCTACAAGTCCATGCCGAACAATTTTTTCCCCTTAGTCCCACCTGCCTGCACTCGTACCATAACCCTCCATTCCCTTCTCATCCATATGACTATCCAATTTATTTTTAAATGATACCAAGGAACCTGCCTCCACCACCTTCACTGGAAGCTCATTCCACACCGCCACCACTCTCTGAGTAAAGAAGTTCCCCCTCATATTACCCCTAAACTTCTGTCCCTTAATTCTGAAGTCATGTCCTCTTGTTTGAATCTTCTCTATTCTCAAAGGGAAAAGCTTGTCCACATCAACTCTGTCTATCCCTCTCATCATTTTAAAGACCTCTATCAGGTCCCCCCTTAACCTTCTGCGCTCCAGAGAATAAAGACCTAACTTATTCAACCTATCTCTGTAACTTAGTATGTTTCTGTAACTGTAATCCCCAGTATGTTTGTCAATTCTCTCCGAGTGATTGGACCGTCTGGTGTGCCTTCCCCCGGAGGCCCCGACCCCTTCTCACCGTGTCTATGATTCATGGGCCATGCAGCCCGGTAACATCTCCGGCCCAACTCGTCCACTCCAATTCAACACGCCCCTTCTATCCCATTCCCACCTGCCCGTGTTTGGGCCCATATTCCTCTCAAACTATTCCTGCTAATTACCAATGTCTCCAATGTTTCTGAAAATTTGCAATAGTTCATGCCGTTGGCACCTCGTTCATTGCACCAACCGCCTTGTTGTAAATGGGAGGGGGGGGGGTGCAGTGCTCTATTGTGCAATACCTGTACCCTATATCAGATTTACTTACAGAGGCACAGACACGTGTAAATCTACCGTCGGTTTATTAAAGTCCTTATCGATGCACATTGAGATAAACCCGTCTCCCTCCTCCACCCCTCCACCCCCTCTCTCCCCCTCATCTCTCTCTCACTCTCTCTCTCTCTCTCTCTCTCTCTCTCTCTCTCTCCTCTCTCTCTCTCTCTCTCTCTCTCTCTCTCTCTCTCTCCTCTCTCCTCTCTCCTCTCTCTCCTCCTCTCTCTACTCTCTCTCTCTCTCTCTCTCGCTTCGCTCCTTCTCTCTCCCTCTCCCCCCTCTCTCTCTCTCCTCTCTCTCTCTCTCTCTCTCTCTCTCTCTCTCTCTCTCTCTCTCTCTCTCTCTCTCTCTCCTCTCCCTCTCTCTGTTCTCTCTCTCTCTCTCTCTCTCTCTCTCTCTCTCTCTCTCTCTCCCTTCCTCTCCCTCCCCTCTCCCTTCCTCTCTCTCTCTCTCTCTCTCTCTCTCTCTCTCTCTCTCTCTCTCTCTCTCTCTCTCTCTCTCTCTCTCTCTCTCTCTCTCTCTCCCTCTCTCTCTCACTCTCTCTCCCTCTCTCTCTCTCTCTCTCTCGCTCTCGTTCTCTCTCTCTTCCTCTCGCCCCTCCACTTCAGAGCCAATTTACATGAAAGAAAACTAATATTTCTTAACCCCTCTCTCTCCCTCCACTCCTTCCCACCCTCTCTCCCCCCATTTCTCTCTCCACTCTCTCCTCTCGCTCTCTACCTCTTTTCCCCATCTTGCTGTCCCCTCTTTATCTCTCTGATCTGAATCACCACCAACAAACCAGTGAAGATGCTAACCATCATGTGGTATCATGATCAATGGTATTTATTTTCACATGTACCGAGATAAAGTGAAATTAATCGTACAAAAAAGCAACATGATACATAACTACATATATTAAACATAGACTTAAACAGTCACCACAACGGCGTGCTAGAATTCCCAGGGCGCGCAGCTTAATCGTGCAGGTACAGCAGGCAGCTAAGAAAGCAAATAGCATTTTGGCCTTCGTTACAAGAGGAGTTGAATATAGCAGCCAATAGGTCCTTCTGCAGTTCTACAGGAATCCCAGTGAGACCACACCTGGAGTATTGTGTGCAGATTTGTTCTCCAAACTTGAGGAAATCCATTCTTGCTATTGTGCGAATGCAGCGTAGGTTCTCAACGTTAATTCCCGCGATAGCGTGACGGTCATATGTTGATAGATTGGAGCGGCTGGGCTTGTATACTCAGGAGTTTAGAAGGTTGAAAGGGTATCTTATTGACACGTAAGATTATTGAGGGTTAGGACACAGTTGAGGCAGGAAACATGTTGCCGATGTTGGTGATGTCCAGGTCCAGGGGCACAGTTTAGGAATAAGGGGTAAAGCATTCAGAGCGGAGATGAGGAAAAACGTTTGCACTCAGAAAGTTATGAACCTGTAGAATTCACTGCCTTCGAGAAAACCAGCCTCCATCGCACTCTGAGCCTGAGAAATCCACAGACTCACAACTCCTCAGGGCCCCTTCCTGCACTATTTTATGAAATCTTGTCTGCGCATTCTGCCGAGGTTTCGCGCTGTCCAGTGCAGTGCCCATTATCCTAGCCTTCAATACAACCTCCTTGCCTTTCTACACTGCACCTTCAGGTACAACCCCGTGCAAATGGGTGGCATTGTTCAATTGGCATAATTGTTACAATGATGTATTTCCTATTGGAAAGCAAAATATAGCTGCTGCGGTCGGTTAGATCAGACTGAAGCTGGTTCCGAAAAGTGTTTAATTACGTCCCAATACATTTGATAAAGTTGTCTCTACAACTGATCCTTTTGGCCAACCCGAAGGAAATCGCCCTGCTTTCAGCTGGGGGACCACGGAAGTTAGAAGAATTCTGCTGACAGGGAATGAGGACCCGAGGCAGCGCAACGCGGACACTTCCCGTCTCTCGGGGGGAGGGGGGGGGTGCACGCTTAGATTCAGATTCAGATTCAGATTCAATTTTAATTGTCATTGTCAGTGTACAGTACAGAGACAACGAAATGCATTTAGCATCTCCTTTGAAGAGCGACATAGCAAACGATTTTGAATTAAAAAAATAAATAATAAGTGTCCGTGGGGGGGGGGGTGATGGCAGTCACCGAGGTACGTTGTTTAGTAGATTGACAGCGGCCGGAAAGAAGCTGTTCCTCGACCTGCTGGTTCGGCAACGGAGAGACCTGTAGCGCCTCCCGGATGGTAGGAGGGTAAACAGTCCATGGTTGGGGTGAGAGCAGTCCTTGGCGATGCTGAGCGCCCTCCGCAGACAGCGCTTGCTTTGGACAGACTCAATGGAGGGGAGCGTGGAACCGGTGATGCGTTGGGCAATTTTCACCACCCTCTGCAATGCCTTCCGGTCGGAGACAGAGCAGTTGCCATACCATACTGTGATGCAGTTGGTAAGGATGCTCTCGATGGTGCAGCGGTAGAAGTTCACCAGGATCTGAGGAGACAGATGGACCTTCTTCAGTCTTCTCAGGAAGAAGAGACGCTGATGAGCCTTCTTGATCAGAGTAGAGGTATTGTGGGTCCAAGAGAGGTCATCGGAGATGTTGACTCCCAGGAACCTGAAGCTAGAAACACGTTCCACCTCCGTCCCGTTAATGTGGATGGGGGTGTGCGTGCCGCCTCTGGACTTCCTGAAGTCTACAAATGAGCTCCTTGGTCTTCTTGGAGTTAAGGGCCAGGTTGTTGTCAGCGCACCATGCTGCTAAGTGCTGGACCTCCTCCCTGTAGGCCAGCTCATCGTTGTTGCTGATGAGGCCAATCACCGTTGTATCATCTGCATACTTGATGATGGTGTTAGTACCATGTACAGGTGTGCAGTCATAGGTGAAGAGGGAGTAGAGGAGGGGGCTCAGCACACAGCCCTGAGGGACGCCGGTGTTCAGGGTGAGGGTTGAAGAGGTGTGCTTGTCTAACCTCACAGACTGGGGTCTGTTGGTTAGAAAGTCCAGTATCCAGTTGCAGAGGGAGGGGTCGATGCCCAGGTTACCGAGTTTGGTGATCAGTTTTGATGGAATAATGGTGTTGAATGCTGAGCTGTAATCGATGAACAGCATTCTTACATAAGTGTCTCTGTTGTCAAGGTGGGAGAGGGCGGAGTGAAGTGCCGTTGAGATGGCATCCTCCGTACTCCTGTTCTTGCGATAGGCAAACTGATAGGGATCCAGTGTGGGGGGTAGGCTGCTTTTGAGGTGTGCCAGGACCAGCCTCTCGAAGCACTTGGTGATGATGGGGGTAAGTGCAACTGGGCGGAAGTCGTTGAGGCTTGCCGCAGTGGAGTGTTTTGGCACTGGCACGATGGAGGTGGCTTTAAGGCAAGTGGGGACAACTGCTTGGGCAAGTGACAGGGCAAGCAACTTACACTAACTCACGCCGATTCACACACATATCACTGAGCCGACTCTTTACTCAGAGAGTGGTAGCTGTGTGGAATGAGCTTCCAGTGAAGGTGGTGGAGGCAGGTTCGTTTTTATCATTTAAAAATAAATTGGATAGTTATATGGATGGGAAGGGAATGGAGGGTTATGGTCTGAGCGCAGGTATATGGGACTAGGGGAGATTATGTGTTCGGCACGGGCTAGAAGGGTCGAGGTGGCCTGTTTCCGTGCTGTAATTGTTATATGGTTATATGGTTATTCTTTAAAACAGAAATATGGTTTTGTGTGGTTGCTCGATTTCCACCCAAAGGACCTTCAACATGTACGCTATTGTATTTATTGTGGTAGACACAA
>JAWMAR010005037.1:0-36377 GCA_036785375.1 Leucoraja ocellata | reverse complement strand
CCCCGACCAACATGCCCCATCTACACTAGTCCCACCCGACCAACATGCCCCATCTACACTAGTCCCACCCCGACCAACATGCCCCATCTACACTAGTCCCACCCCGACCAACATGTCCCGTCTACACTAGTCCCACCCCGACCAACATGCCCCATCTACACTAGTCCCACCCCAACTAACATGTCCCGTCTACACTAGTCTCACCCCGACCAACATGTCCCATCTACACTAGTCCCACCCCGACCAACATGCCCCATCTACACTAGTGCCACCCCGACCAACATGCCCCATCTACACTAGTCCCACCACGACCAACATGCCCCATCTACACTAGTCCCACCCCGACCAACATGTCCCGTCTACACTAGTCCCACCCCGACCAACATGTCCCGTCTCCACTAATCCCACCCCGACCAACATGCCCCATCTACACTAGTCCCACCCCGACCAACATGACCCTTCTACACAAGTCGCACCCCGACCAACATGACCCGTCTACACTAGTCCCACCCCGACCAACATGCCCCATCTACACTAGTCCCACCCCGACCAACATGCCCCGTCTACACTATTCCCACCCCGACCAACATGCCCCGTCTACACTAGTCCCAACATGCCCCGTCTAGACTAGTCACACCCCGACCAACATGCCCCATCTACACCAGTCCCCCCCCGACCAACATGCCCCATCTACACTAGTCCCACCCCGACCAACATGCCCCATCTACACTAGTCCCACCCCTACCAACATGCCCCATCTACACTAGTCCCACCCCGACCACCATGCCCCATCTACACTAGTCCCACCCCGGCCAACATGCCCCATCTACACTAGTCCCACCCCGACCAACATGCCCCGTCTACACTAGTCCCACCCCGACCAACATGCCCCGTCTACCTAGTCCCACCCCGACCAACATGCCCCGTCTACACTAGTCCCAACATGCCCCGTCTAGACTAGTCACACCCCGACCAACATGCCCCATCTACACCAGTCCCACCCCGACCAACATGCCCCATCTACACTAGTCCCACCCCGACCAACATGCCCCATCTACACTAGTCCCAACATGCCCGTCTAGACTAGTCACAACCCGACCAACATGCCCCATCTACACCAGTCCCACCCCGACCAACATGCCCTGTTTACACTAGTCCCACCCCGACCAACATGCCCCATCTACACTAGTCCCGCCCCGACCAACATGCCCCGTCTACACTAGTCCCACCCCGACCAACATGCCCCATCTACACTGGTCCCACCCCGACCAACATGCCCCATCTACACTAGTCCCACCCTGACCAACATGCCCCATCTACACTAGTCCCACCCTGACCAACATGCCCCATCTACACTAGACCTAGTCCCTCCCCGACCAACATGCCCCAGCTACACTAGTCCCAACATGCCCCGTCTAGACTAGTCACAACCCGACCAACATGCCCCATCTACACCAGTCCCACCCCGACCAACATGCCCTGTTTACACTAGTCCCACCCCGACCAACATGCCCCATCTACACTAGTCCCGCCCCGACCAACATGCCCCGTCTACACTAGTCCCACCCCGATCAACATGCCCCATCTACACTGGTCCCACCCCGACCAACATGCCCCGTCTACACTAGTCCCACCACGACCAGCATGCCCCATCTACACTAGTCCCACCCCGACCAACATGCCCCATCTACACTAGGCCCACCCCAACCAACATGCCCCGTCTACACTAGTCCCACCCCGACCAACATGCCCCATCTACACTAGTCTCACCATGACCAACATGCCCCATCTACACTAGTCCCACCCCGACCAACATGCCCCATCTAGACTAGTCCCCACCCTGACCAACATGCCCCATCTACACTAGGACCTAGGCCCTCCCCGACCAACATGACCCGTCTACACTAGTCCCATCCCGACCAACATGCCCCATCTACACTAGTCCCACCCCGACCAACATGCCCCGTCTACACTATTCCCACCCCGACCAACATGCCCCATCTACACTAGTCCCAACATGCCCCGTCTAGACTAGTCACACCCCGACCAACATGCCCCGTCTACCTTAGTCCCCACCCCGACCAACATGCCCCGTTTACACTACTCCCACCCCGACCAACATGCCCCATCTACACTAGTTCCAGCCCCGACCAACATGCCCCATCTACACTAGTCCCACCCCGACCAACATGTCCCGTCTACACTAGTCCCACCCCGACCAACATGTCCCGTCTACACTAGTCCCACCCCGACCAACATGCCCCATCTACACTAGTCCCACCCCGACCAACATGCCCCACCTACACTGGTCCCACCCCGACCAACATGCCCCATCTACACTAGTCCCCCCCCAACCAACATGTCCCATCTACACTAGTCCCCCCCGACCAACATGCCCCATCTACACTAGTCCCCCCCGACCAACATGCCCCATCTACACCAGTCCCCCCCCGACCAACATGCCCCATCTACACTAGTCCCACCCCGACCAACATGCCCCATCTACACTAGTCCCACCCCTACCAACATGCCCCATCTACACTAGTCCCACCCCGACCACCATGCCCCATCTACACTAGTCCCACCCCGGCCAACATGCCCCATCTACACTAGTCCCACCCCGACCAACATGCCCCGTCTACACTAGTCCCACCCGACCAACATGCCCCGTCTACACTAGTCCCACCCCGACCAACATGCCCCCGTCTACACTAGTCCCAACATGCCCCGTCTAGACTAGTCACACCCCGACCAACATGCCCCATCTACACCAGTCCCACCCCGACCAACATGCCCCATCTACACTAGTCCCACCCCGACCAACATGCCCCATCTACACTAGTCCCAACATGCCCCGTCTAGACTAGTCACAACCCGACCAACATGCCCCATCTACACCAGTCCCACCCCGACCAACATGCCCTGTTTACACTAGTTCCCACCCCGACCAACATGCCCCATCTACACTAGTCCCCGCCCCGACCAACATGCCCGTCTACACTAGTCCCACCCCGACCAACATGCCCATCTACACTGGTCCCACCCCGACCAACATGCCCCATCTACACTAGTCCACCCTGACCAACATGCCCCATCTACACTAGTCCCACCCTGACCAACATGCCCCATCTACACTAGACCTAGTCCCTCCCCGACCAACATGCCCCAGCTACACTAGTCCCAACATGCCCCGTCTAGACTAGTCACAACCCGACCAACATGCCCCATCTACACCAGTCCCACCCCGACCAACATGCCCTGTTTACACTAGTCCCACCCCGACCAACATGCCCCATCTACACTAGTCCCGCCCCGACCAACATGCCCCGTCTACACTAGTCCCACCCCGATCAACATGCCCCATCTACACTGGTCCCACCCCGACCAACATGCCCCGTCTACACTAGTCCCACCACGACCAGCATGCCCCATCTACACTAGTCCCACCCCGACCAACATGCCCCATCTACACTAGGCCCACCCCAACCAACATGCCCCGTCTACACTAGTCCCACCCCGACCAACATGCCCCATCTACACTAGTCTCACCATGACCAACATGCCCCATCTACACTAGTCCCACCCCGACCAACATGCCCCATCTAGACTAGTCCCACCCTGACCAACATGCCCCATCTACACTAGACCTAGGCCCTCCCCGACCAACATGACCCGTCTACACTAGTCCATCCCGACCAACATGCCCCATCTACACTAGTCCCACCCCGACCAACATGGCCCCGTCTACACTATTCCCACCCCGACCAACATGCCCCATCTACACTAGTCCCAACATGCCCCGTCTAGACTAGTCACACCCCGACCAACATGCCCCGTCTACCTTAGTCCCCACCCCGACCAACATGCCCCGTTTACACTACTCCCACCCCGACCAACATGCCCCATCTACACTAGTTCCAGCCCGACCAACATGCCCCATCTACACTAGTCCCACCCCGACCAACATGTCCCGTCTACACTAGTCCCACCCCGACCAACATGTCCCGTCTACACTAGTCCCACCCCGACCAACATGCCCCATCTACACTAGTCCCACCCCGACCAACATGCCCCACCTACACTGGTCCCACCCCGACCAACATGCCCCATCTACACTAGTCCCCCCCAACCAACATGTCCCATCTACACTAGTCCCCCCCGACCAACATGCCCCATCTACACTAGTCCCCCCGACCAACATGCCCCATCTACACTAGTCCCACTCCGACCAACATGCCCCGTCTACCTTAGTCCCACCCCGACCAACATGCCCCGTCTACACTAGTCCCAACATGCCCCGTCTAGACTAGTCACACCCCGACCAACATGCCCCATCTACACCAGTCCCACCCCGACCAACATGCCCCATCTACACTAGTCCCACCCCGACCAACATGCCCCATCTACACTAGTCCCAACATGCCCCGTCTAGACTAGTCACAACCCGACCAACATGCCCCATCTACACCAGTCCCACCCCGACCAACATGCCCTGTTTACACTAGTCCCACCCCGACCAACATGCCCCATCTACACTAGTCCCGCCCCGACCAACATGCCCCGTCTACACTAGTCCCACCCCGACCAACATGCCCCATCTACACTGGTCCCACCCCGACCAACATGCCCCCATCTACACTAGTCCCACCCTGACCAACATGCCCCATCTACACTAGTCCCACCCTGACCAACATGCCCCATCTACACTAGACCTAGTCCCTCCCCGACCAACATGCCCCAGCTACACTAGTCCCAACATGCCCGTCTAGACTAGTCACAACCCGACCAACATGCCCCATCTACACCAGTCCCACCCCGACCAACATGCCCTGTTTACACTAGTCCCACCCCGACCAACATGCCCCATCTACACTAGTCCCGCCCGACCAACATGCCCCGTCTACACTAGTCCCACCCCGATCAACATGCCCCATCTACACTGGTCCCACCCGACCAACATGCCCCGTCTACACTAGTCCCACCACGACCAGCATGCCCCATCTACACTAGTCCCACCCCGACCAACATGCCCCATCTACACTAGGCCCACCCCAACCAACATGCCCCGTCTACACTAGTCCCACCCGACCAACATGCCCCATCTACACTAGTCTCACCATGACCAACATGCCCCATCTACACTAGTCCCACCCCGACCAACATGCCCCATCTAGACTAGTCCCACCCTGACCAACATGCCCCATCTACACTAGACCTAGGCCCCCCCGACCAACATGACCCGTCTACACTAGTCCCATCCGACCAACATGCCCATCTACACTAGTCCCACCCCGACACACATGCCCCGTCTACACTATTCCCACCCCGACCAACATGCCCATCTACACTAGTCCCAACATGCCCCGTCTAGACTAGTCACACCCCGACCAACATGCCCCGTCTACCTTAGTCCCACCCCGACCAACATGCCCCGTTTACACTACTCCCACCCCGACCAACATGCCCCATCTACACTAGTTCCAGCCCGACCAACATGCCCCATCTACACTAGTCCCACCCCGACCAACATGTCCCGTCTACACTAGTCCCACCCCGACCAACATGTCCCCGTCTACACTAGTCCCACCCCGACCAACATGCCCCATCTACACTAGTCCCACCCCGACCAACATGCCCCACCTACACTGGTCCCACCCCGACCAACATGCCCCATCTACACTAGTCCCCCCCCAACCAACATGTCCCATCTACACTAGTCCCCCCCGACCAACATGCCCCATCTACACTAGTCCCCCCCGACCAACATGCCCCATCTACACTAGTCCCACTCCGACCAACATGCCCCGTCTACCTTAGTCCCACCCCGACCAACATGCCCCGTCTACACTAGTCCCAACATGCCCCGTCTAGACTAGTCACACCCCGACCAACATGCCCCATCTACACCAGTCCCACCCCGACCAACATGCCCCATCTACACTAGTCCCACCCCGACCAACATGCCCCCATCTACTCTAGTCCCAACATGCCCCGTCTAGACTAGTCACAACCCGACCAACATGCCCCATCTACACCAGTCCCACCCCGACCAACATGCCCTGTTTACACTAGTCCCACCCCGACCAACATGCCCCATCTACACTAGTCCCGCCCCGACCAACATGCCCCGTCTACACTAGTCCCACCCCGACCAACATGCCCATCTACACTGGTCCCACCCCGACCAACATGCCCCATCTACACTAGTCCCACCCTGACCAACATGCCCCATCTACACTAGTCCCACCCTGACCAACATGCCCCATCTACACTAGACCTAGTCCCTCCCCGACCAACATGCCCCAGCTACACTAGTCCCACCCGACCAACATGCCCCGTCTACACTAGTCCCACCACGACCAGCATGCCCCATCTACACTAGTCCCCACCCCGACCAACATGCCCCATCTACACTAGGCCCACCCCAACCAACATGCCCCGTCTACACTAGTCCCACCCCGACCAACATGCCCCATCTACACTAGTCCCACCCCGACCAACATGCCCCATCTACACTGGTCCCACCCCGACCAACATGCCCCATCTACACTAGTCCCACCCCGACCAACATGCCCCATCTAGACTAGTCCCACCCTGACCAACATGCCCCATCTACACTAGACCTAGGCCCCTCCCCGACCAACATGACCCGTCTACACTAGTCCCATCCCGACCAACATGCCCCATCTACACTAGTCCCACCCCGACCAACATGCCCCGTCCTACACTATTCCCACCCCGACCAACATGCCCCATCTACACTAGTCCCAACATGCCCCGTCTAGACTAGTCACACCCCGACCAACATGCCCCGCCTACTTAGTCCCACCCGACCAACCTGCCCCGTTTACACTACTCCCACCCCGACCAACATGCCCCATCTACACTAGTTCCAGCCCGACCAACATGCCCCATCTACACTAGTCCCACCCCGACCAACATGTCCCGTCTACACTAGTCCCACCCCGACCAACATGTCCCGTCTACACTAGTCCCACCCCGACCAACATGCCCCATCTACACTAGTCCCACCCCGACCACATGCCCCACCTACACTGGTCCCACCCCGACCAACATGCCCCATCTACACTAGTCCCCCCCCAACCAACATGTCCCATCTACACTAGTCCCCCCCGACCAACATGCCCCATCTACACTAGTCCCCCCCGACCAACATGCCCCATCTACACTAGTCCCACTCCGACCAACATGCCCCGTCTACCTTAGTCCCACCCCGACCAACATGCCCCGTCTACACTAGTCCCAACACGCCCCGTCTACACTAGTCCCACCCCGACCAACATGCCCCGTCTACACTAGTCCCACCCCGACCAACATGCCCGTCTACACTAGTCCCAACATGCCCCGTCTAGACTAGTCACACCCCGACCAACATGCCCCATCTACACCAGTCCCACCCCGACCAACATGCCCCATCTACACTAGTCCCACCCCGACCAACATGCCCCATCTACTCTAGTCCCAACATGCCCCGTCTAGACTAGTCACAACCCGACCAACATGCCCCATCTACACCAGTCCCACCCCGACCAACATGCCCTGTTTACACTAGTCCCACCCCGACCAACATGCCCCCATCTACACTAGTCCCGCCCCGACCAACATGCCCCGTCTACACTAGTCCCACCCCGACCAACATGCCCCATCTACACTGGTCCCACCCCGACCAACATGCCCCATCTACACTAGTCCCACCCTGACCAACATGCCCCATCTACACTAGTCCCACCCTGACCAACATGCCCCATCTACACTAGACCTAGTCCCTCCCCGACCAACATGCCCCAGCTACACTAGTCCCACCCCGACCAACATGCCCCGTCTACACTAGTCCCACCACGACCAGCATGCCCCATCTACACTAGTCCCACCCCGACCAACATGCCCCATCTACACTAGGCCCACCCCAACCAACATGCCCCGTCTACACTACTCCCACCCCGACCAACATGCCCCATCTACACTAGTCACACCATGACCAACATGCCCCATCTACACTAGTCCCACCCCGACCAACATGCCCCATCTAGACTAGTCCCACCCTGACCAACATGCCCCATCTACACTAGACCTAGGCCCTCCCCGACCAACATGATCCGTCTACACTAGTCCCATCCCGACCAACATGCCCCATCTACACTAGTCCCACCCCGACCAACTGCCCCGTCTACACTATTCCCACCCCGACCAACATGCCCCATCTACACTAGTCCCAACATGCCCCGTCTAGACTAGTCACACCCCGACCACAATGCCCCGTCTACCTTAGTCCCACCCCGACCAACATGCCCCGTTTACACTACTCCCACCCCGACCAACATGCCCCATCTACACTAGTTCCAGCCGACCAACATGCCCCATCTACACTAGTCCTAGACCCACCCCGACCAACATGCCCCGTCTACACTAGTCCCACCCCGACCAACATGTCCCGTCTACACTAGTCCCACCCCGACCAACATGCCCCATCTACACTAGTCCCACCCCGACCAACATGCCCCACCTACACTGGTCCCACCCCGACCAACATGCCCATCTACACTAGTCCCCCCCGACCAACATGCCCCATCTACACTAGTCCCCCCCGACCAACATGCCCCATCTACACTAGTCCCCCCCGATCAACATGCCCCATCTACACTAGTCACCTCGACCAACATGCCCCGTCTACCTTAGTCCCACCCCGACCAACATGCCCCGTCTACACTAGTCCCAACACGCCCCGTCTACACTAGGTCCCCCCCCCCACCAACATGCCCCATCTACAGCAGTCCCACCCGATCAACATGCCCCATCTTCACTAGTCCTAGTCCCTCCCCGACCAACATGCCCCATCTATACTAGTCCTGGTCCCACCCCGACCAACATGCCCCATCTACACTAGTCCTAGTCCCACCCCGACCAACAAGCCCCGTCCTACACTAGTCCCACCCCGACCAACATGCCCCCGTCTACACTAGTCCCACCCCGACCAACATGCCCCATCTACACTAGTCCCACCCTGACCAACATGCCCCATCTACACTAGACCTAGTCCCTCCCCGACCAACATGCCCCAGCTACACTAGTCCCACCCCGACCAACATGCCCCGTCTACACTAGTCCCACCACGACCAGCATGCCCCATCTACACTAGTCCCACCCCGACCAACATGCCCCATCTACACTAGGCCCACCCCAACCAACATGCCCCGTCTACACTAGTCCCACCCCGACCAACATGCCCCATCTACACTAGTCCCACCATGACCAACATGCCCATCTACACTAGTCCCACCCCGACCAACATGCCCCATCTAGACTAGTCCCACCCTGACCAACATGCCCCATCTACACTAGACCTAGGCCCTCCCCGACCAACATGATCCGTCTACACTAGTCCCATCCCGACCAACATGCCCATCTACACTAGTCCCACCCCGACCAACATGCCCCGTCTACACTATTCCCACCCCGACCAACATGCCCCATCTACACTAGTCCCAACATGCCCCGTCTAGACTAGTCACACCCCGACCAACATGCCCCGTCTACCTTAGTCCCACCCCGACCAACATGCCCCGTTTACACTACTCCCACCCCGACCAACATGCCCCCATCTACACTAGTTCCAGCCCGACCAACATGCCCCATCTACACTAGTCCTAGACCCACCCCGACCAACATGCCCCGTCTACACTAGTCCCACCCCGACCAACATGTCCCGTCTACACTAGTCCCACCCCGACCAACATGCCCCATCACACTAGTCCCACCCCGACCAACATGCCCCACCTACACTGGTCCCACCCCGACCAACATGCCCCATCTACACTAGTCTCCCCCCGACCAACATGCCCCATCTACACTAGTCCCCCCCGACCAACATGCCCCATCTACACTAGTCCCCCCCGACCAACATGCCCCATCTACACTAGTCCCACTCCGACCAACATGCCCCGTCTACCTTAGTCCCACCCCGACCAACATGCCCCGTCTACACTAGTCCCAACACGCCCCGTCTACACTAGTCCCACCCCGACCAACATGCCCCATCTACAGCAGTCCCACCCCGATCAACATGCCCCATCTTCACTAGTCCTAGTCCCTCCCCGACCAACATGCCCCATCTATACTAGTCCTGGTCCCACCCCGACCAACATGCCCCATCTACACTAGTCCTAGTCCCACCCCGACCAACAAGCCCCGTCTACACTAGTCCCACACCGACCAACATGCCCCGTCTACACTAGTCCCACCCCGACCAACATGCCCCATCTACACTAGTTCCACCCCGACCAACATGCCCCATCCACACTAGTCCCACCCCGACAAACATGTCCCGTCTACACTAGTCCCCCCCGACCAACATGCCCCATCTACACTAGTCCTAGACCCACCCCGACCAACATGCCCCATCTACACTAGTCCCACCCCGACCAACATGCCCCATCTACACTAGTTCCACCCCGACCAACATGCCCCATCTACACTAGTCCCACCCCGACCAACATGCCCCATCTACACTAGTCCCACCCCGACCAACATGCCCCATGTACACTAGTCCCACCCCGACCAACATGCCCATCTACACTAGTCCCACCCAGACCAACATGCCCCTTCTACACTAGCCCCACCCAGACCAACATGCCCTATCTACACTAGTCACACCCGGACCAACATGCCCCATCTACACTAGTCCCACCCCGACCAACATGCCCCATCTACACTTGTCCCACCCCGAGAAACATGCCCCATCTACACTAGTCCCACCCCGACCAACTTGCCCCATCTACACTAGTCCCACCCCGACCAACATGCCCAATATACAAGTCCCACCCCGACCAACATGCCCCATCTACATTAGTCCCACCCCGACCAACATGCCCCATCTACACTAGTCCCACCCCGACCAACATGCCCCATCTACATTATTCCCACCCCGACCAACATGCCCCATGTATACTAGTCCCACCCCGACCAACATGCCCCATCTACACTAGTCCCACCCCAATAAACATGCCCCATCTACACTTGTCCCACCCCGACCAACATGCCCCATCTACACCAGTCCCACCCCGATCAACATACCCCATCTTCACTAGTCCTAGTCCCTCCCGACCAACATGCCCCATCTACACTAGTCCTGGTCCCACCCCGACCAACATGCCCCATCTACACTAGTCCTAGTCCCACCCCGACCAACAAGCCCCGTCTACACTAGTCCCACACCGACCAACATGCCCCGTCTACACTAGTCCCACCCCGACCAACATGCCCATCTACACTAGTTCCACCCCGACCAACATGCCCTGTTTACACTAGTCCCACCCCGACCAACATGCCCCATCTACATTAGTCCCGCCCCGACCAACATGCCCCGTCTACACTAGTCCCACCCCGACCAACATGCCCCATCTACACTGGTCCCACCCCGACCAACATGCCCCATATACACTAGTCCCACCCTGACCAACATGCCCCGTCTACACTAATCCCACCCCGACCAACATGCCCCAGCTACACTAGTCCCACCCCGACCAACATGCCCCGTCTACACTAGTCCCACCCCGACCAACATGCCCCATCTACACTAGTCCCACCCCGACCAACATGCCCCATCTACACTAGTCCCACCCCGACCAACATGCCCCGTCTACACTAGTCCCACCCCGACCAACATGCCCCGTCTACACTAGTCCCAACATGCCCCGTCTAGACTAGTCACAACCCGACCAACATGCCCCATCTACACCAGTCCCACCCCGACCAACATGCCCTGTTTACACTAGTCCCACCGCGACCAACATGCCCCGTCTACACTAGTCCCACCCCGACCAACATGCCCCATCTACACTGGTCCCACCCCGACCAACATGCCCCATCTACACTAGTCCCAACCTGGCCAACATGCCCCGTCTACACTAATCCCACCCCGACCAACATGCCCCAGCTACACTAGTCCCACCCCGACCAACATGCCCCGTCTACACTAGTCCCACCCCGACCAACATGCCCCATCTACACTAGTCCCACCCCGACCAACATGCCCCCAGCTACACTAGTCCCACCCCGACCAACATGCCCCGTCTACACTAGTCCCACCCCGACCAACATGCCCCGTCTACACTGGTCCCACCCCGACCAAATGCCCCATCTACACTAGTCCCACCCCGACCAACATGCCCTATCTACACTAGTCCCACCCCGCCCAACATGCCCCATCTACACTAGTCCTAGTCCCACCCCGACCAACATGCCCCATCTACACTAGTCCCACCCCGACCAACATGCCCCAGCTACACTAGACCCACCCCGACCAACATGCCCCGTCTACACTAGTCTCACCACGATCAGCATGCCCCATCTACACTAGTCCCACCCCGACCAACATGCCCCATCTACACTAGGCCCACCCGACCAACATGCCCCGTCTACACTAGTCCCACCCCGACCAACATGCCCCATCTACAGTAGTCCACCCTGACCAACATGCCCCATCTAAACTAGTCCCACCCCGACCAACATGCCCCATCTACACTAGTCCCACCCTGACCAACATGCCCCATCTACACTAGACCTAGTCCCTCCCCGACCAACATGACCCGTCTACACTAGTCCCAACCCCGACCAACATGCCCCATCTACACCAGTCCCACGCCGACCAACATGCCCCGTCTACACTATTCCCACCCCGACCAACATGCCCCGTCTACACTAGTCCCAACATGCCCCGTCTAGACTAGTCACAACCCGACCAACATGCCCCATCTACACCAGTCCCACCCCGACCAACATGCCCTGTTTACACTAGTCCCACCCCGACCAACATGCCCCATCTACACTAGTCCCGCCCCGACCAACATGCCCCGTCTACACTAGTCCCACCCCGACCAACATGCCCCATCTACACTGGTCCCACCCCGACCAACATGCCCCATCTACACTAGTCCCACCCTGACCAACATGCCCCATCTACACTAGTCCCACCCTGACCAACATGCCCCATCTACACTAGACCTAGTCCCTCCCCGACCAACATGACCCGTCTACACTAGTCCCACCCCGACCAACATGCCCCATCTACACTAGACCCACGCCAACCAACATGCCCCGTCTACACTATTCCCACCCCGACCAACATGCCCCGTCTACACTAGTCCCAACATGCCCCGTCTAGACTAGTCACAACCCGACCAACATGCCCCATCTACACCAGTCCCACCCCGACCAACATGCCCTGTTTACACTAGTCCCACCCCGACCAACATGCCCCATCTACACTAGTCCCGCCCCGACCAACATGCCCCGTCTACACTAGTCCCACCCCGACCAACATGCCCCATCTACACTGGTCCCACCCCGACCAACATGCCCCATATACACTAGTCCCACCCTGACCAACATGCCCCGTCTACACTAATGCCACCCCGACCAACATGCCCCAGCTACACTAGTCCCACCCCGACCAACATGCCCCGTCTACACTAGTCCCACCCCGACCAACTTGCCCCATCTACACTAGTCCCACCCCGACCAACATGCCCCGTCTACACTAGTCCCACCCCGACCAACTTGCCCCATCTACACTAGTCCCACCCCGACCAACATGCCCCATCTACACTAGTCCCACCCCGACCAACATGCCCCGTCTACACTAGTCCCACCCCGACCAACATGCCCCTTCTACACTAGTCGCACCCCGACCAACATGCCCCATCTACACTAGTCCCACCCCGACCAACATGCCCCATCTACACTGGTTCCACCCCGACCAACATGCCCCATCTACACTAGTCCCACCCCGACCAACATGCCCTATCTACACTAGTCCCACCCCGCCCAACATGCCCCATCTACACTAGTCCTAGTCCCACCCCGACCAACATGCCCCATCTACACTAGTCCCACCCCGACCAACATGCCCCAGCTACACTAGTCCCACCCCGACCAACATGCCCCGTCTACACTAGTCCCACCACGACCAGCATGCCCCATCTACACTAGTCCTACCCCGACCAACATGCCCCATCTACACTAGGCCCACCCCGACCAACATGCCCCTTCTACACTAGTCCCACCCCGACCAACATGCCCCATCTACACTAGTCCCACCATGACCAACATGCCCCATCTACACTAGTCCCACCCCGACCAACATGCCCCATCTAGACTAGTCCCACCCTGACCAACATGCCCCATCTACACTAGACCTAGTCCCTCCCCGACCAACATGACCCGTCTACACTAGTCCCACCCCGACCAACATGCCCCATCTACACTAGTCCCACCCCGACCAACATGCCCCGTCTACACTATTCCCACCCCGACCAACATGCCCCGTCTACACTAGTCCCAACATGCCCCGTCTAGACTAGTCACACCCCGACCAACATGCCCCATCTACACTAGTCCCACCCCGACCAACATGCCCCATCTACACTAGTCCCACCCCGACCAACATGCCCCATCTACACTAGTCCTGGTCCCCCCCCGACCAACATGCCCCATCTACACTAGTCCTAGACCCACCCCGACCAACATGCCCCGTCTACACTAGTCCCACCCCGACCAACATGTCCCGTCTACACTAGTCCCACCCCGACCAACATGCCTCATCTACACTAGTCCCACCCCGACCAACATGCCCCACCTACACTGGTCCCACCCCGACCAACATGCCCCATCTACACTAGTCCCCCCCGACCAACATGCCCCATCTACACTAGTCCCACCCCGACCAACATGCCCCATCTACACTAGTCCCACACCGACCAACATGCCCCATCTACACTAGTCCCCCCCGACCAACATGCCCCATCTACACTAGTCCCCCCCGACCAACATGCCCCATCTACACTAGTCCCACTCCGACCAACATGCCCCGTCTACCTTAGTCCCACCCCGACCAACATGCCCCGTCTACACTAGTCCCAACACGCCCCGTCTACACTAGTCCCACCCCGACCAACATGCCCCATCTACACCAGTCCCACCCCGATCAACATGCCCCATCTTCACTAGTCCTAGTCCCTCCCCGACCAACATGCCCCATCTACACTAGTCCTAGTCCCACCCCGACCAACAAGCCCCGTCTACACTAGTCCCACACCGACCAACATGCCCCGTCTACACTAGTCCCACCCCGACCAACATGCCCCATCTACACTAGTTCCACCCCGACCAACATGCCCCATCCACACTAGTCCCACCCCGACCAACATGTCCCGTCTACACTAGTCCCACCCCGACCAACATGCCCCATCTACACTAGTCCCACCCCGACCAACATGCCCCATCTACACTAGCCCCACCCCGACCAACATGCCCCATCTACACTTGTCCCACCCCGACCAACATGCCCCATCTACACTAGTCCCACCCCGACCAACATGCCCCATCTACACTAGTCCCACCCCGACCAACATGCCCAATATACAAGTCCCACCCTGACCAACATGCCCCATCTACATTAGTCCCACCCCGACCAACATGCCCCATCTACACTAGACCCACCCCGACCAACATGCCCCATCTACATTACTCCCACCCCGACCAACATGCCCCATCTACACTAGTCCCACCCCGACCAACATGCCCCATCTACACTAGTCCCACCCCAATAAACATGCCCCATCTACACTTGTCCCACCCCGATCAACATGCCCCGTCTACCTTAATCCCACCCCGACCAACATGCCCCGTCTACACTAGTCCCAACACGCCCCGTCTACACTAGTCCCACCCCGACCAACATGCCCCATCTACACCAGTCCCACCCCGATCAACATGCCCCATCTTCACTAGTCCTAGTCCCTCCCCGACCAACATGCCCGATCTACACTAGTCCTGGTCCCACCCCGACCAACATGCCCCATCTACACTAGTCCTAGTCCCACCCCGACCAACAAGCCCCGCCTACACTAGTCCCACACCGACCAACATGCCCCGTCTACACTAGTCCCACCCCGACCAACATGCCCCATCTACACTAGTTCCACCCCGACCAACATGCCCCATCCACACCAGTCCCACCCCGACCAACATGCCCTGTTTACACTAGTCCCACCCCGACCAACATGCCCCATCTACACTAGTCCCGCCCCGACCAACATGCCCCGTCTACACTAGTCCCACCCCGACCAACATGCCCCATCTACACTGGTCCCACCCCGACCAACATGCCCCATCTACACTAGTCCCACCCTGACCAACATGCCCCATCTACACTAGTCCCACCCTGACCAACATGCCCCATCTACACTAGACCTAGTCCCTCCCCGACCAACATGACCCGTCTACACTAGTCCCACCCCGACCAACATGCCCCATCTACACTAGACCCACGCCAACCAACATGCCCCGTCTACACTATTCCCACCCCGACCAACATGCCCCGTCTACACTAGTCCCAACATGCCCCGTCTAGACTAGTCACAACCCGACCAACATGCCCCATCTACACCAGTCCCACCCCGACCAACATGCCCTGTTTACACTAGTCCCACCCCGACCAACATGCCCCATCTACACTAGTCCCGCCCCGACCAACATGCCCCGTCTACACTAGTCCCACCCCGACCAACATGCCCCATCTACACTGGTCCCACCCCGACCAACATGCCCCATATACACTAGTCCCACCCTGACCAACATGCCCCGTCTACACTAATCCCACCCCGACCAACATGCCCCAGCTACACTAGTCCCACCCCGACCAACTTGCCCCATCTACACTAGTCCCACCCCGACCAACATGCCCCATCTACACTAGTCCCACCCCGACCAACATGCCCCGTCTACACTAGTCCCACCCCGACCAACATGCCCCTTCTACACTAGTCGCACCCCGACCAACATGCCTCATCTACACTAGTCCCACCCCGACCAACATGCCCCATCTACACTGGTTCCACCCCGACCAACATGCCCCATCTACACTAGTCCCACCCCGACCAACATGCCCTATCTACACTAGTCCCACCCCGCCCAACATGCCCCATCTACACTAGTCCTAGTCCCACCCCGACCAACATGCCCCATCTACACTAGTCCCACCCCGACCAACATGCCCCAGCTACACTAGTCCCACCCCGACCAACATGCCCCGTCTACACTAGTCCCACCACGACCAGCATGCCCCATCTACACTAGTCCTACCCCGACCAACATGCCCCATCTACACTAGGCCCACCCCGACCAACATGCCCCTTCTACACTAGTCCCACCCCGACCAACATGCCCCATCTACACTAGTCCCACCATGACCAACATGCCCCATCTACACTAGTCCCACCCCGACCAACATGCCCCATCTAGACTAGTCCCACCCTGACCAACATGCCCCATCTACACTAGACCTAGTCCCTCCCCGACCAACATGACCCGTCTACACTAGTCCCACCCCGACCAACATGCCCCATCTACACTAGTCCCACCCCGACCAACATGCCCCGTCTACACTATTCCCACCCCGACCAACATGCCCCGTCTACACTAGTCCCAACATGCCCCGTCTAGACTAGTCACACCCCGACCAACATGCCCCATCTACACTAGTCCCACCCCGACCAACATGCCCCATCTACACTAGTCCCACCCCGACCAACATGCCCCATCTACACTAGTCCTGGTCCCCCCCCGACCAACATGCCCCATCTACACTAGTCCTAGACCCACCCCGACCAACATGCCCCGTCTACACTAGTCCCACCCCGACCAACATGTCCCGTCTACACTAGTCCCACCCCGACCAACATGCCCCATCTACACTAGTCCCACCCCGACCAACATGCCCCACCTACACTGGTCCCACCCCGACCAACATGCCCCATCTACACTAGTCCCCCCCGACCAACATGCCCCATCTACACTAGTCCCACCCCGACCAACATGCCCCATCTACAATAGTCCCACACCGACCAACATGCCCCATCTACACTAGTCCCCCCCGACCAACATGCCCCATCTACACTAGTCCCCCCCGACCAACATGCCCCATCTACACTAGTCCCACTCCGACCAACATGCCCCGTCTACCTTAGTCCCACCCCGACCAACATGCCCCGTCTACACTAGTCCCAACACGCCCCGTCTACACTAGTCCCGCCCCGACCAACATGCCCCATCTACACCAGTCCCACCCCGATCAACATGCCCCATCTTCACTAGTCCTAGTCCCTCCCCGACCAACATGCCCCATCTACACTAGTCCTAGTCCCACCCCGACCAACAAGCCCCGTCTACACTAGTCCCACACCGACCAACATGCCCCGTCTACACTAGTCCCACCCCGACCAACATGCCCCATCTACACTAGTTCCACCCCGACCAACATGCCCCATCCACACTAGTCCCACCCCGACCAACATGTCCCGTCTACACTAGTCCCACCCCGACCAACATGCCCCATCTACACTAGTCCCACCCGACCAACATGCCCCATCTACACTAGCCCCACCCCGACCAACATGCCCCATCTACACTTGTCCCACCCCGACCAACATGCCCCATCTACACTAGTCCCACCCCGACCAACATGCCCCATCTACACTAGTCCCACCCCGACCAACATGCCCAATATACAAGTCCCACCCTGACCAACATGCCCCATCTACATTAGTCCCACCCCGACCAACATGCCCCATCTACACTAGACCCACCCCGACCAACATGCCCCATCTACATTACTCCCATCCCGACCAACATGCCCCATCTACACTAGTCCCACCCCGACTAACATGCCCCATCTACACTAGTCCCACCCCAATAAACATGCCCCATCTACACTTGTCCCACCCCGACCAACATGCCCCGTCTACCTTAATCCCACCCCGACCAACATGCCCCGTCTACACTAGTCCCAACACGCCCCGTCTACACTAGTCCCACCCCGACCAACATGCCCCATCTACACCAGTCCCACCCCGATCAACATGCCCCATCTTCACTAGTCCTAGTCCCTCCCCGACCAACATGCCCCATCTACACTAGTCCTGGTCCCACCCCGACCAACATGCCCCATCTACACTAGTCCTAGTCCCACCCCGACCAACAAGCCCCGTCTACACTAGTCCCACACAGACCAACATGCCCCGTCTACACTAGTCCCACCCCGACCAACATGCCCCATCTACACTAGTTCCACCCCGACCAACATGCCCCATCCACACTAGTCCCACCCCGACCAACATGTCCCGTCTACACTAGTCTCACCCCGACCAACATGCCCCATCTACACTAGTCCCACCCCGACCAACATGCCCCATCTACACTAGTCCCACCCCGACCAACATGCCCCATCTACACTAGGCCCACCCGACCAACATGCCCCGTCTACACTAGTCCCACCCCGACCAACATGCCCCATCTACACTAGTCCCCCCCGACCAACATGCCCCATCTACACTAGGCCCACCCCGACCAAACATGCCCCATCTACACTAGTCCCACTCCGACCAACATGCCCCGTCTACCTTAGTCCCACCCCGACCAACATGCCCCGTCTACACTAGTCCCAACACGCCCCGTCTACACTAGTCCCACCCTGACCAACATGCCCCATCTACACTAGTCCCACCCCGACCAACATGCCCCATCTACACTAGTCCCACCCCGACCAACATGCCCCATCTACATTAGTCCCACCCCGACCAACATGCCCCATCTACACTAGTCCCACCCCGACCAACATGCCCCATCTACATTACTCCCACCCCGACCAACATGCCCCATCTACACTAGTCCCACCCCGACCAACATGCCCCGTCTACACTAGTCCCACCCCGACCAACATGCCCCATCTACACTAGTCCCACCCCGACCAACATGCCCCATCTACACTAGTCCCACCCCGACCAACATGCCCCATCTACACTAGGTCCACCCCGACCAACATGCCCCGTCTACACTAGTCCCACCCCGACCAACATGCCCCATCTACACTAGTCCCCCCCGACCAACATGCCCCATCTACACTAGTCCCACCCCGACCAACATGCCCCATCTACACTAGTGCCACTCCGACCAACATGCCCCGTCTACCTTAGTCCCACCCCGACCAACATGCCCCGTCTACACTAGTCCCAACACGCCCCGTCTACACTAGTCCCACCCCGACCAACATGCCCCATCTACACTAGTCCCACCCCGACCAACATGCCCAATATACAAGTCCCACCCCGACCAACATGCCCCATCTACATTAGTCCCACCCCGACCAACATGCCCCATCTACACTAGTCCCACCCCGACCAACATGCCCCATCTACATTACTCCCACCCCGACCAACATGCCCCGTCTACACTAGTCCCACCCCGACCAACATGCCCCGTCTACACTAGTCCCACCCCGACCAACATGCCCCATCTACACCAGTCCCACCCCGATCAACATGCCCCATCTTCACTAGTCCTAGTCCCTCCCCGACCAACATGCCCCATCTACACTAGTCCTGGTCCCACCCCGACCAACATGCCCCATCTACACTAGTCCTAGTCCCACCCCGACCAACATGCCCCATTTACACTAGCCCCACCCAGACCAACATGCCCTATCTACACTAGTCACACCCCGACCAACATGTCCCATCTACACTAGCCCCACCCCGACCAACATGCCCCATCTACACTTGTCCCACCCCGACCAACATGTCCCATCTACACTAGTCCCACCCCGACCAACATGCCCCATCTACACTAGTCCCACCCCGACCAACATGCCCAATATACAAGTCCCACCCCGACCAACATGCCCCATCTACATTAGTCCCACCCCGACCAACATGCCCCATCTACACTAGTCCCACCCCGACCAACATGCCCCATCTACATTACTCCCACCCCGACCAACATGCCCCATCTACACTAGTCCCACCCCGACCAACATGCCCCATCTACACTAGTCCCACCCCAATAAACATGCCCCATCTACACTTGTCCCACCCCGTCCAACATGCCCCGTCTACACTAGTCCCACCCCGACCAACATGCCCCGTCTACCTTAGTCCCAAACCGACCAACATGCCCCGTCTACACTAGTCCCAACACGCCCCGTCTACACTAGTCCCACCCCGACCAACATGCCCCATCTACATCAGTCCCACCCCGATCAACATGCCCCATCTTCACTAGTCCTAGTCCCTCCCCGACCAACATGCCCCATCTACACTAGTCCTGGTCCCACCCCGACCAACATGCCCCATCTACACTAGTCCTAGTACCACCCCGACCAACAAGCCCCGTCTACACTAGTCCCACACCGACCAACATGCCCCGTCTACACTAGTCCCACCCCGACCAACATGCCCCATCTACACTAGTTCCACCCCGACCAACATGCCCCATCCACACTAGTCCCACCCCGACCAACATGTCCCGTCTACACTAGTCCCACCCCGACCAACATGCCCCATCTACACTAGTCCCACCCCGACCAACATGCCCCGTCTACACTAGTCCCACCCCGACCAACATGCCCCATCTACACTAGCCCCACCCCGACCAACATGCCCCATCTACACTAGTCCCACCCCGACCAACATGCCCCATCTACACTAGGCCCACTCCGACCAACATGCCCCGTCTATACTGGTCCCACCCCGGCCAACATGCCCCATCTACGCCAGTCCCACCCTGACCAACATGCCCCATCTACACTAGTCCCACCCCGACCAACATGCCCCATCTAGACTAGTCCCACCCTGACCAACATGCCCCATCTACACTAGACCTAGTCCCTCCCCGACCAACATGTCCCGTCTACACTAGTCCCACTCCGACCAACATGCCCCATCTACACTAGTCCCACCCCGACCAACATGCCCCGTCTACACTATTGCCACCCCGACCAACATGCCCCGTCTACACTAGTCCCACCCTGACCAACATGCCCCATCTACACTAGACCTAGTCCCTCCCCGACCAACATGTCCCGTCTACACTAGTCCCACCCCGACCAACATGCCCCATCTACACTAGTCCCACCCCGACCAACATGCCCCGTCTACACTATTGCCACCCCGACCAACATGCCCCGTCTACACTTGTCCCAACATGCCCCGTCTAGACTAGTCACACCCCGACCAACATGCCCCATCTACACTAGTCCCACCCCGACCAACATGCCCCGTCTACACTAGTCCTAGTCCCTCCCCGACCAACATGCCCCATCTACACTAGTCCTGGTCCCCCCCCGACCAACATGCCCCGTCTACACTAGTCCTAGACCCACCCCAACCAACATGCCCCGGCTACACTAGTCCCACCCCGACCAACATGTCCCGTCTACACTAGTCCCACCCCGACCAACATGCCCCATCTACACTGGTCCCACCCCGACCAACATGCCCCATCTACACTAGTCCCCCCCGACCAACATGCCCCATCTACACTAGTCCCACTCCGACCAACATGCCCCGTCTACCTTAGTCCCACCCCGACCAACATGCCCCGTCTAAACTAGTCCCAACACGCCCCGTCTACACTAGTCCCACCCCGACCAACATGCCCCATCTACACCAGTCCCACCCCGATCAACATGCCCCATCTTCACTAGTCCTAGTCCCTCCCCGACCAACATGCCCCATCTACACTAGTCCTGGTCCCACCCCGACCAACAAGCCCCGTCTACACTAGTCCCACACCGACCAACATGCCCCGTCTACACTAGTCCCACCCCGACCAACATGCCCCATCTACACTAGTTCCACCCCGACCAACATGCCCCATCCACACTAGTCCCACCCCGACCAACATGTCCCGTCTACACTAGTCCCACCCCGACCAACATGCCCCATCTACACTGGTCCCACCCCGACCAACATGCCCCATCTACACTAGTCCCCCCCGACCAACATGCCCCATCTACACTAGTCCCACTCCGACCAACATGCCCCGTCTACCTTAGTCCCACCCCGACCAACATGCCCCGTCTACACTAGTCCCAACACGCCCCGTCTACACTAGTCCCACCCCGACCAACATGCCCCATCTACACCAGTCCCACCCCGATCAACATGCCCCATCTTCACTAGTCCTAGTTCCTCCCCGACCAACATGCCCCATCTACACTAGTCCTGGTCCCACCCCGACCAACAAGCCCCGTCTACACTAGTCCCACACCGACCAACATGCCCCGTCTACACTAGTCCCACCCCGAGCAACATGCCCCATCTACACTAGTTCCACGCCGACCAACATGCCCCATCCACACTAGTCCCACCCCGACCAACATGTCCCGTCTACACTAGTCCCACCCCGACCAACATGGCCCATCTACACTAGTCCCACCCCGACCAACATGCCCCATCTACACTAGTCCCACCCAGACCAACATGCCCTATCTACACTAGTCACACCCCGACCAACATGCCCCATCTACACTAGCCCCACCCCGACCAACATGCCCCATCTACTCTTGTCCCACCCCGACCAACATGCCCCATCTACACTAGTCCCACCCCGACCAACATGCCCCATCTACACTAGTCCCACCCCGACCAACATGCCCCATCTACACTAGTCCCACCCCAATAAACATGCCCCATCTACACTTGTCCCACCCCGACCAACATGCCCCATCTACACTAGTCCCGCCCAGACCAACATGCCCCATCTACACTAGTCCCACCCAGACCAACATGCCCCATCGACTCCAGTCCCACCCCGACCAAGGTGCCCCATCTGCACTAGTCCCACCGGACCAACATGCCCCATGTACACTAGTCCCACCCCGACCAACATGCCCTCTACACTAGTCCCACCCTGACCAACATGCCCCTTCTACACTAGCCCCACCCAGACCAACATGCCCCATCTACACTAGCCCCACCCCGACCAACATGCCCCATATACACTTGTCCCACCCCGACCAACATGCCCCATCTACACTAGTCCCACCCCGACCAACATGCCCCATCTACACTAGTCCCACCCCGACCAACATGCCCAATATACAAGTCCCACCCCGACCAACATGCCCCATCTACACTAGTCCCACCCCGACCAACATGCCCCAGCTACACTAGTCCCACCCCAACCAACATGCCCCATCTACACTGGTCCCACCCCGACCAACATGCCCCATCTACACTAGTCCCCCCCGACCAACATGCCCCATCTACACTAGTCCCACTCCGACCAACATGCCCCGTCTACCTTAGTCCCACCCCGACCAACATGCCCCGTCTAAACTAGTCCCAACACGCCCCGTCTACACTAGTCCCACCCCGACCAACATGCCCCATCTACACCAGTCCCACCCCGATCAACATGCCCCATCTTCACTAGTCCTAGTCCCTCCCCGACCAACATGCCCCATCTACACTAGTCCTGGTCCCACCCCGACCAACAAGCCCCGTCTACACTAGTCCCACACCGACCAACATGCCCCGTCTACACTAGTCCCACCCCGACCAACATGCCCCATCTACACTAGTTCCACCCCGACCAACATGCCCCATCCACACTAGTCCCACCCCGACCAACATGACCCGTCTACACTAGTCCCACCCCGACCAACATGCCCCATCTACACTGGTCCCACCCCGACCAACATGCCCCATCTACACTAGTCCCCCCCGACCAACATGCCCCATCTACACTAGTCCCACTCCGACCAACATGCCCCGTCTACCTTAGTCCCACCCCGACCAACATGCCCCGTCTACACTAGTCCCAACACGCCCCGTCTACACTAGTCCCACCCCGACCAACATGCCCCATCTACACCAGTCCCACCCCGATCAACATGCCCCATCTTCACTAGTCCTAGTTCCTCCCCGACCAACATGCCCCATCTACACTAGTCCTGGTCCCACCCCGACCAACAAGCCCCGTCTACACTAGTCCCACACCGACCAACATGCCCCGTCTACACTAGTCCCACCCCGAGCAACATGCCCCATCTACACTAGTTCCACCCCGACCAACATGCCCCATCCACACTAGTCCCACCCCGACCAACATGTCCCGTCTACACTAGTCCCACCCCGACCAACATGGCCCATCTACACTAGTCACACCCCGACCAACATGCCCCATCTACACTAGCCCCACCCCGACCAACATGCCCCATCTACTCTTGTCCCACCCCGACCAACATGCCCCATCTACACTAGTCCCACCCCGACCAACATGCCCCATCTACACTAGTCCCACCCCGACCAACATGCCCCATCTACACTAGTCCCACCCCAATAAACATGCCCCATCTACACTTGTCCCACCCCGACCAACATGCCCCATCTACACTAGTCCCGCCCAGACCAACATGCCCCATCTACACTAGTCCCACCCAGACCAACATGCCCCATCGACTCCAGTCCCACCCCGACCAAGGTGCCCCATCTGCACTAGTCCCACCGGACCAACATGCCCCATGTACACTAGTCCCACCCCGACCAACATGCCCTCTACACTAGTCCCACCCTGACCAACATGCCCCTTCTACACTAGCCCCACCCAGACCAACATGCCCCATCTACACTAGCCCCACCCCGACCAACATGCCCCATCTACACTTGTCCCACCCCGACCAACATGCCCCATCTACACTAGTCCCACCCCGACCAACATGCCCCATCTACACTAGTCCCACCCCGACCAACATGCCCAATATACAAGTCCCACCCCGACCAACATGCCCCATCTACACTAGTCCCACCCCGACCAACATGCCCCAGCTACACTAGTCCCACCCCAACCAACATGCCCCATCTACACTAGTCCCACCCCGACCAACATGCCCCATGTACATTAGTCCCACCCTGACCAACATGCCCCATCTACACTAGTCCCACCCCGACCAACATGCCCCATCTACATTACTCCCACCCCGACCAACATGCCCCATCTACACTAGTCCCACCCCGACCAACATGCCCCATCTACACTAGTCCCACCCCGACCAACATGCCCCATCTACACTAGTCCCACCCCGACCAACATGTCCCATCTACACTAGTCCCACCCCGACCAACATGCCCCATCTACACTAGTCCCACCCCGACCAACATGCCCCATCTACACTAGTCCCACCCCGACCGACATGCCCCGTCTGCACTAGTCCCACACCGACCAACATGCCCCGTCTACACTAGTCCCACCCCGACCAACATGCCCCATCTACACTAGTCCCACCACGACCAACATGCCCCATCTACACTAGTCCCACCCCGACCAACATGCCCCCATCTACACTAGTCCCACCCCAATAAACATGCCCCATCTACACTTGTCCCACCCCGACCAACATGCCCCATCTACACTAGTCCCGCCCAGCCCAACATGCCCCATCTACACTAGTCCCACCCAGACCAACATGCCCCATCGACTCCAGTCCCACCCCGACCAAGGTGCCCCATCTGCACTAGTCCCACCGGACCAACATGCCCCATGTACACTAGTCCCACCCCGACCAACATGCCCTCTACACTAGTCCCACCCTGACCAACATGCCCCAGCTACACTAGTCCCACCCCAACCAACATGCCCCATCTACACTAGTCCCACCCCGACCAACATGCCCCATGTACATTAGTCCCACCCTGACCAACATGCCCCATCTACACTAGTCCCACCCCGACCAACATGCCCCATCTACATTACTCCCACCCCGACCAACATGCCCCATCTACACTAGTCCCACCCCGACCAACATGCCCCATCTACACTAGTCCCACCCCGACCAACATGCCCCATCTACACTAGTCCCACCCCGACCAACATGTCCCATCTACACTAGTCCCACCCCGACCAACATGCCCCATCTACACTAGTCCCACCCCGACCAACATGCCCCATCTACACTAGTCCCACCCCGAGCAACATGTCCCATCTACACTAGTCCCACCCCGACCAACATGCCCCGTCTACACTAGTCCCACCCCAACCAACATGCCCCGTCTACACTAGTCCCACCCCGACCGACATGCCCCGTCTGCACTAGTCCCACCCCGACCAACATGCCCCGTCTACACTAGTCCCACCCCGACCAACATGCCCCATCTACACTAGTCCCACCACGACCAACATGCCCCATCTACACTAGTCCCACCCCGACCAACATGCCCCGTTTACACTACTCCCACCCCGACCAACATGCCCCATGTACACTAGTTCCACCCCGACCAACATGCCCCATCTACACTATTCCCACCCCGAGCAACATGCCCCATCTACACTAGTCCCACCCTCACCAACATGCCCCATCTACACTATTCCCACCCCGACCAACATGCCCCATCTACACTAGTCCCACCCCGACCAACATGCCCCGTTTACACTACTCCCACCCCGACCAACATGCCCCATCTACACTATTCCCACCCCGACCAACATGCCCCATCTACACTTGTCCCACCCCGACCAACATGCCCCATCTACACTAGTCCCATCCCGACCAACATGCCCCATCTACACTAGTCCCACCCCGACCAACATGCCCCGTCTACACTACTCCCACCCCGACCAACATGCCCCATCTACACTAGTCCCACCCCGACCAACATGCCCCGTTTACACTAGACCCTCCGCGACCAACATGCCCCCTCTACACGAGTCCCACCCCGACCATCAGGCCCCGCCTACACTAGTCCCACCCCGACCAACATGCCCCGTCTACACTAGTCCCACCCCAACCAACATGCCCCGTCTACACTAGTCCCACCCCGACCAACATGCCCCGTCTGCACTAGTCCCACCCCGACCAACATGCCCCGTCTACACTAGTCCCACCCCGACCAACATGCGCCATCTACACTAGTCCCACCACGACCAACATGTCCCATCTACACTAGTCACACCCCGACCAACATGCCCCGTCTACACTAGTCCCACCCCGACCAACATGTCCCATCTACACTAGTCCCACCCCGACCAACATGCCCCATCTACACTAGTCCCACCCCGACCAACATGCCCCATCTACACTAGTCCCACCCCGAGCAACATGTCCCATCTACACTAGTCCCACCCCGACCAACATGCCCCGTTTACACTACTCCCACCCCGACCAACATGCCCCATCTACACTAGTTCCAGCCCGACCAACATGCCCCATCTACACTATTCCCACCCCGACCAACATGCCCCATCTACACTAGTCCCACCCCGACCAACATGCCCCATCTACACTATTCCCACCCCGACCAACATGCCCCATCTACACTAGTTCCACCCCGACCAACATGCCCCATCTACACTATTCCCACCCCGACCAACATGCCCCATCTACACCAGTCCCACCCCGACCAACATGCCCCATCTACACTATTCCCATCCCGACCAACATGCCCCATCTACACTTGTCCCACCCCGACCAACATGCCCCATCTACACTAGTCCCATCCCGACCAACATGCCCCATCTACACTAGTCCCACCCCGACCAACATGCCCCGTCTACACTACTCCCACCCCGACCAACATGCCCCATCTACACTAGTCCCACCCCGACCAACATGCCCCGTTTACACTAGACCCTCCGCGACCAACATGCCCCCTCTACACGAGTCCCACCCCGACCATCAGGCCCCGTCTACACTAGTCCCACCCCGACCAACATGCCCCGTCTACACTAGTCCCACCCCAACCAACATGCCCCGTCTACACTAGTCCCACCCCGACCAACATGCCCCGTCTGCACTAGTCCCACCCCGACCAACATGCCCCGTCGTCACTAGTCCCACCCCGACCAACATGCGCCATCTACACTAGTCCCACCACGACCAACATGCCCCATCTACACTAGTCCCACCCCGACCAACATGCCCCATCTACACTAGTCCCACCCCGACCAACATGCCCCATCTACACTAGTCCCACCCCGACCAACATGCCCCATCTACACTAGTCCCACCCCGACCAACATGCCCCATCTACACTAGTCCCACCCCGACCAACATGCCCCATCTACACTAGTCCCACCCCGAGCAACATGTCCCATCTACACTAGTCCCACCCCGACCAACATGCCCCGTTTACACTACTCCCACCCCGACCAACATGCCCCATCTACACTAGTTCCAGCCCGACCAACATGCCCCATCTACACTATTCCCACCCCGACCAACATGCCCCATCTACACTAGTCCCACCCCGACCAACATGCCCCATCTACACAATTCCCACCCCGACCAACATGCCCCATCTACACTAGTTCCACCCCGACCAACATGCCCCATCTACACTATTCCCACCCCGACCAACATGCCCCATCTACACTTGTCCCACCCCGACCAACATGCCCCATCTACACTAGTCCCATCCCGACCAACATGCCCCATCTACACTAGTCCCACCCCGACCAACATGCCCCGTCTACACTACTCCCACCCCGACCAACATGCCCCATCTACACTAGTCCCACCCCGACCAACATGCCCCGTTTACACTAGACCCTCCGCGACCAACATGCCCCCTCTACACGAGTCCCACCCCGACCATCAGGCCCCGTCTACACTAGTCCCACCCCGACCAACATGCCCCGTCTACACTAGTCCCACCCCAACCAACATGCCCCGTCTACACTAGTCCCACCCCGACCAACATGCCCCGTCTGCACTAGTCCCACCCCGACCAACATGCCCCGTCGTCACTAGTCCCACCCCGACCAACATGCGCCATCTACACTAGTCCCACCACGACCAACATGCCCCATCTACACTAGTCCCACCCCGACCAACATGCCCCATCTACACTAGTCCCACCCCGACCAACATGCCCCATCTACACTAGTCCCACCCCGACCAACATGCCCCATCTACACTAGTCCCACCCCGACCAACATGCCCCATGTACATTAGTCCCACCCTGACCAACATGCCCCATCTACACTAGTCCCACCCCGACCAACATGCCCCATCTACATTACTCCCACCCCGACCAACATGCCCCATCTACACTAGTCCCACCCCGACCAACATGCCCCATCTACACTAGTCCCACCCCGACCAACATGCCCCATCTACACTAGTCCCACCCCGACCAACATGTCCCATCTACACTAGTCCCACCCCGACCAACATGCCCCATCTACACTAGTCCCACCCCGACCAACATGCCCCATCTACACTAGTCCCACCCCGAGCAACATGTCCCATCTACACTAGTCCCACCCCGACCAACATGCCCCGTCTACACTAGTCCCACCCCAACCAACATGCCCCGTCTACACTAGTCCCACCCCGACCAACATGCCCCGTCTGCACTAGTCCCACCCCGACCAACATGCCCCGTCTACACTAGTCCCACCCCGACCAACATGCCCCATCTACACTAGTCCCACCACGACCAACATGCCCCATCTACACTAGTCCCACCCCGACCAACATGCCCCGTTTACACTACTCCCACCCCGACCAACATGCCCCATCTACACTAGTTCCACCCCGACCAACATGCCCCATCTACACTATTCCCACCCCGACCAACATGCCCCATCTACACTAGTCCCACCCTCACCAACATGCCCCATCTACACTAGTCCCACCCCGACCAACATGCCCCATCTACACTAGTCCCACCCCGACCAACATGCCCCATTTACACTACTGCCACCCCGACCAACATGCCCCATCTACACTATTCCCACCCCGACCAACATGCCCCATCTACACTTGTCCCACCCCGACCAACATGCCCCATCTACACTAGTCCCATCCCGACCAACATGCCCCATCTACACTAGTCCCACCCCGACCAACATGCCCCGTCTACACTACTCCCACCCCGACCAACATGCCCCATCTACACTAGTCCCACCCCGACCAACATGCCCCGTTTACACTAGACCCTCCGCGACCAACATGCCCCCTCTACACGAGTCCCACCCCGACCAACATGCCCCGTCTACACTAGTCCCACCCCAACCAACATGCCCCGTCTACACTAGTCCCACCCCGACCAACATGCCCCGTCTGCACTAGTCCCACCCCGACCAACATGCCCCGTCTACACTAGTCCCACCCCGACCAACATGCGCCATCTACACTAGTCCCACCACGACCAACATGTCCCATCTACACTAGTCACACCCCGACCAACATGCCCCGTCTACACTAGTCCCACCCCGACCAACATGCCCCATCTACACTAGTCCCACCCCGACCAACATGCCCCATCTACACTAGTCCCACCCCGAGCAACATGTCCCATCTACACTAGTCCCACCCCGACCAACATGCCCCGTCTACACTAGTCCCACCCCAACCAACATGCCCCGTCTACACTAGTCCCACCCTGACCAACATGCCCCGTCTGCACTAGTCCCACCCCGACCAACATGCCCCGTCTACACTAGTCCCACCCCGACCAACATGCCCCATCTACACTAGTCCCACCCCGACCAACATGCCCCGTTTACACTACTCCCACCCCGACCAACATGCCCCATCTACACTAGTTCCAGCCCGACCAACATGCCCCATCTACACTATTCCCACCCCGACCAACATGCCCCATCTACACTAGTCCCACCCCGACCCACATGCCCCATCTACACTATTCCCACCCCGACCAACATGCCCCATCTACACTAGTTCCACCCCGACCAACATGCCCCATCTACACTATTCCCACCCCGACCAACATGCCCCATCTACACCAGTCCCACCCCGACCAACATGCCCCATCTACACTATTCCCACCCCGACCAACATGCCCCATCTACACTTGTCCCACCCCGACCAACATGCCCCGTCTACACTACTCCCACCCCGACCAACATGCCCCATCTACACTAGTCCCATCCCGACCAACATGCCCCATCTACACTAGTCCCACCCCGACCAACATGCCCCGTCTACACTACTCCCACCCCGACCAACATGCCCCATCTACACTAGTCCCACCCCGACCAACATGCCCCATCTACACTAGTCCCACCCCGAGCAACATGTCCCATCTACACTAGTCCCACCCCGACCAACATGCCCCGTCTACACTAGTCCCACCCCAACCAACATGCCCCGTCTACACTAGTCCCACCCTGACCAACATGCCCCGTCTGCACTAGTCCCACCCAGACCAACATGCCCCGTCTACACTAGTCCCACCCCGACCAACATGCCCCATCTACACTAGTCCCACCACGACCAACATGCCCCATCTACACTGGTCCCACCCCGACCAACATGCCCCGTTTACACTACTCCCACCCCGACCAACATGCCCCATCTACACTAGTTCCAGCCCGACCAACATGCCCCATCTATACTATTCCCACCCCGACCAACATGCCCCATCTACAGTAGTCCCACCCCGACCAACATGCCCCATCTACACTATTCCCACCCCGACCAACATGCCCCATCTACACTAGTTCCACCCCGACCAACATGCCCCATCTACACTATTCCCACCCCGACCAACATGCCCCATCTACACCAGTCCCACCCCGACCAACATGCCCCATCTACACTATTCCCACCCCGACCAACATGCCCCATCTACACTAGTCCCATCCCGACCAACATGCCCCATCTACACTAGTCCCACCCCGACCAACATGCCCCGTCTACACTACTCCCACCCCGACCAACATGCCCCATCTACACTAGTCCCACCCCGACCAACATGCCCCGTTTACACTAGACCCTCCGCGACCAACATGCCCCCTCTACACGAGTCCCACCCCGACCATCAGGCCCCGTCTACACTAGTCCCACCCCGACCAACATGCCCCCTCTACACTAGTCCCACCCCAACCAACATGCCCCGTCTACACTAGTCCCACCCCGACCAACATGCCCCGTCTGCACTAGTCCCAACCCGACCAACATGCCCCGTCGTCACTAGTCCCACCCCGACCAACATGCGCCATCTACACTAGTCCCACCACGACCAACATGCCCCATCTACACTAGTCCCACCCCGACCAACATGCCCCGTCTACATAAAACTCCCACCCCGACCAACATGCCCCATCTACACTATTCCCACCCCGACCAACATGCCCCATCTACACTAGTCCCACCCCGACCAACATGCCCCATCTACACTAGTCCCACCCCGACCAACATGCCCCATCTACACTAGTCCCACCCCGACCAACATGCCCCATCTACACTATTCCCACCCCGACCAACATGCCCCATCTACACTAGTCCCGCCCAGACCAACATGCCCCGTCTACACTAGTCCCACCCCGACCAACATGCCCCGTCTACACTAGTCCCGCCGCGACCAACATGCCCCATCTACACTAGTCCCACCCCGACCAACATGCCCCATCTACACTAGTCCCACCCAGATAACATGCCCCGTCTACACTAGTCCCACCCAGACCAACATGCCCCATCTACACTAGTCCCACCCCGACCAACATGCCCCATCTACACTAGTCCCACCCCGACCAACATGCCCCATCTACACTAGTCCCACCCCGACCAACATGCCCCTTCTACACTAGTCCCACCCCGACCAACATGCCCCGTCTACACTAGTCCCACCCCGACCAACATGCCCCGTCTACACTAGTCCCACCCCGACCAACATGCCCCATCTACACTAGTCCCACCCCGACCAACATGCCCCATCTACACTAGTCTCACCCTGACCAACATGCCGCATCTACACTAGTCCCACCGGAACAACATGCCCCATCTACACTAGTCCCACCCCGACGAACATGCCCCATCTACACTAGCCCCACCCCGACCAACATGCCCCATCTACACTAGTCCCACCCGGACCAACATGCCCCATCTACACTAGTCCCACCCCGACCAACATGCCCCATCTACACTAGTCCCACCCCGACCAACATGCCCCATCTACACTAGTCCCACCCCGACCAACATGCCCCATCTACACTAGTCCCACCCCGACCAACATGCCCCATCTACACTAGTCCCGCCCAGACCAACATGCCCCGTCTACACTAGTCCCACCCCGACCAACATGCCCCATCTACACTAGTCCCACCCCGACCAACATGCCCCATCTACACTAGCCCCACCCCGACCAACATGCCCCATCTACACTAGTCCCACCCCGACCAACATGCCCCGTCTACACTAGTCCCACCCGACCAACATGCCCCATCTACAGTAGTCCCGCCCCGACCAACATGCCCCATCTACACTAGTCCCACCCCGACCAACATGACCCATCTACACTAGTCCCACCACGACCAACATGCCCCATCTACACTAGTCCCACCCCGACCAACATGCCCCGTTTACACAACTCCCACCCCGACCAACATGCCCCATCTACACTAGTTCCACCCCGACCAACATGCCCCATCTACACTATTCCCACCCCGACCAACATGCCCCATCTACACTAGTCCCACCCCGACCAACATGCCCCATCTACACTATTCCCACCCCGACCAACATGCCCCATCTACACTAGTTCCACCCCGACCAACATGCCCCATCTACACTATTCCCACCCCGACCAACATGCCCCATCTACACCAGTCCCACCCCGACCAACATGCCCCATCTACACTATTCCCACCCCGACCAACATGCCCCATCTACACTTGTCCCACCCCGACCAACATGCCCCATCTACACTAGTCCCATCCCGACCAACATGCCCCATCTACACTAGTCCCACCCCGACCAACATGCCCCGTCTACACTACTCCCACCCCGACCAACATGCCCCATCTACACTAGTCCCACCCCGACCAACATGCCCCGTTTACACTAGACCCTCCGCGACCAACATGCCCCCTCTACACGAGTCCCACCCCGACCAACATGCCCCGTCTACACTAGTCCCACCCCAACCAACGTGCCCCGTCTACACTAGTCCCACCCCGACCAACATGCCCCGTCTGCACTAGTCCCACCCCGACCAACATGCCCCGTCGTCACTAGTCCCACCCCGACCAACATGCGCCATCTACACTAGTCCCACCACGACCAACATGCCCCATCTACACTAGTCCCACCCCGACCAACATGCCCCGTCTACACTACTCCCACCCCGACCAACATGCCCCATCTACACTATTCCCACCCCGACCAACATGCCCCATCTACACTAGTCCCACCCCGACCAACATGCCCCATCTACACTAGTCCCACCCCGACCAACATGCCCCATCTACACTAGTCCCACCCCGACCAACATGCCCCATCTACACTAGTCCCACCCAGATAACATGCCCCGTCTACACTAGTTCCACCCCGACCAACATGCCCCATCTACACTATTCCCACCCCGACCAACATGCCCCATCTACACTAGTCCCACCCCGACCAACATGCCCCATCTACACTATTCCCACCCCGACCAACATGCCCCATCTACACTAGTTCCACCCCGACCAACATGCCCCATCTACACTATTCCCACCCCGACCAACATGCCCCATCTACACCAGTCCCACCCCGACCAACATGCCCCATCTACACTATTCCCACCCCGACCAACATGCCCCATCTACACTAGTTCCACCCCGACCAACATGCCCCATCTACACTATTCCCACCCCGACCAACATGCCCCATCTACACCAGTCCCACCCCGACCAACATGCCCCATCTACACTATTCCCACCCCGACCAACATGCCCCATCTACACTTGTCCCACCCCGACCAACATGCCCCATCTACACTAGTCCCATCCCGACCAACATGCCCCATCTACACTAGTCCCACCCCGACCAACATGCCCCGTCTACACTACTCCCACCCCGACCAACATGCCCCATCTACACTAGTCCCACCCCGACCAACATGCCCCGTTTACACTAGACCCTCCGCGACCAACATGCCCCCTCTACACGAGTCCCACCCCGACCAACATGCCCCGTCTACACTAGTCCCACCCCAACCAACGTGCCCCGTCTACACTAGTCCCACCCCGACCAACATGCCCCGTCTGCACTAGTCCCACCCCGACCAACATGCCCCGTCGTCACTAGTCCCACCCCGACCAACATGCGCCATCTACACTAGTCCCACCACGACCAACATGCCCCATCTACACTAGTCCCACCCCGACCAACATGCCCCGTCTACACTACTCCCACCCCGACCAACATGCCCCATCTACACTATTCCCACCCCGACCAACATGCCCCATCTACACTAGTCCCACCCCGACCAACATGCCCCATCTACACTAGTCCCACCCCGACCAACATGCCCCATCTACACTAGTCCCACCCCGACCAACATGCCCCATCTACACTAGTCCCACCCAGATAACATGCCCCGTCTACACTAGTCCCACCCAGACCAACATGCCCCATCTACACTAGTCCACCCCGACCAACATGCCCCATCTACACTAGTCCCACCCCGACCAACATACCCCATCTACACTAGTCCCACCCCGACCAACATGCCCCTTCTACACTAGTCCCACCCCGACCAACATGCCCCGTCTACACTAGTCCCACCCCGACCAAC
>JAWMAR010005036.1:15000-36428 GCA_036785375.1 Leucoraja ocellata | reverse complement strand
GGAGTAACTCAGTGGGTCAGACATGCAGCATCTCTGAGAGAGAAATAGCTGATATTTCGGGTCGGGACCCTTTTTCTAGTACAAGCCTCAGTCCTGGACTTTACCTGGTCATTTGTGTCCAGAGGGGTCATTGTGCAAATGAACACCACAGCTCCCATCTCTGCAACATCCTCACATCCAGGATTATGCTGAGTTAACACATTTTACATACATTGTACAAAATGCGTTTGAAAACTAAAAACTGCGAGGGCAGCAAAAATCTAAACTAGACTGCATCCGTTCAACAGAAACACGCGGCTGGGACAGACTGAGGCAGGTCGCGGGTAAACTTACCCCAAAGGTCCTGTCCAGGCGAAGACTTTCACATAAACCTCAATGTAGCTTCACCCACTCACTGGCTGGTACCTGGTGAATATAGTGGCCGTGGTAAATGCCCCACGCTGCTCACCGCTCACTGCTCCACTCCACCTCACACTCCACACTACACCCCACACACACACACTACACTATACACACACTACCCCACACACACTGCCCCACACACACACTACACTACACACACTACACCCCAGACTACCCCACACACTACCCCACCCCCACACACACACACTATACACACTCCACACCCCACCTACACTAATCCCCACACTACATACTACACCCCACACACACACTACCCCACACACTCCACACCCCACCTAGACTAATCCCCACACACACACTACACTATACACACACTACCCCACCCCACCTACACTACACTATACACACACTGCCCACACACACTACACTATACACACACTACCCCACCCCACCTAGACTAATCCCCACACACACTATACACACTACCCCACTCCACACACACTACACTATACACACACTACCCCACTCCACACACACACTACCCCACACATACTACCCCACCCCACCTACACTACACTATACACACACTGCCCCACCTACACTACACTATACACACACTGCCCCACACACACTACACTATACACACTACCCCACACACACTCTACACTCCACCTACACTACACTTACCCCAGTCCGCTCTGCGTTGACAACTCTCTCCCCGCTCTGCACCACTTCCTTTCAACAGCCTCTTAAAAGGGCAACACCTGTGAGTACAAGGGGAGGGGGGGGGGAGGGGGTGACTCTGAAGCTGTTCCCCTCCTCGGTTTGACAATATTCACATTCCAGACCCCATGTTGTGACTCACCGCGTCCCGCTGTAAACTTACTCCTCAAGCTGTGGGCCCCACTTTAAATGTAGATCATGAAGGGAAAAGTCCCGAAGATGTTGTAATATTAAAATATTAAAGTGAGTGTGTGCCAGTGACGGATGTGTGTGTGTGTCAGTGTGTGTGTGTCAGTCAGGGTGTGTGTGTGTGTCAGTCAGGGGTGTGTGTGTGTGTGTGTGTGTGTCAGTGTGTGTGTGGTGTGTGTGTGTCAGTCAGGTGTGTGTGTGTGTGTGTGTGTGTGTCAGTGTGTGTGTGTGTGTGTGTGTGTCAGTCAGGGCGTGTGTGTGTCAGTGACGGGTGTGTCAGTGTGTGTGTGTCAGTCAGTGTGTGTGTGTGTCAGTGTGTGTGTGTGTCAGGGTGTGTGTGTGTCAGTGACGGGTGTGTCAGTTCAGTGTGTGTGTGTGTGTGTGTGTGTCAGGGTGTGTGTGTCAGTCAGTGTGTGTGTGTGTCAGTGTGTGTGTGTGTGTCAGTGTGTGTGTGTGTCAGTGTGTGTGTGTGTGTGTCAGTGTGTGTGTGTCAGTGTGTGTGTGTGTGTGTCAGTGTGTGTGTGTCAGTCAGGGTGTGTCAGTGACGGGGGTGTGTGTGTCAGTGTGTGTGTGTCAGTCAGGGTGTGTGTGTGTGTGTCAGTCAGGGTGTGTGTGGTGTGTCAGTCAGGGCGTGTGTGTGTCAGTCAGTGTGTGTGTGTGTGTGTCAGTCAGGGTGTGTCAGTGTGTGTGTGTGTGTCAGTGTGTGTGTGTGTGTCAGTCAGGGTGTGTCAGTGTGTGTGTGTGTGTCAGTCAGGGTGTGTCAGTGTGTGTGTGTGTGTCAGTCAGTGTGTGTGTGTCAGTGTGTGTGTGTCAGTCAGGGTGTGCCATGTGTACCTGAGGCTCCAGTGTATTTCTGTGTGAGCAGAGGCAGAGGCAGTGGGTTCAAGGTTCACTGCCCCAACACTGGATGGCAACAACATTCAGGCCACACACTAACTGGAGGCTCTCTGCCTCCTCTGTAACATTCTCCTTGGATCTAAACATTGCACTGGGGCCACCTTGGTGGGCATGGACAAGTTGGGCCGAAGGGCCTGTCTGTCCTGTGACCATTTGTGGCCTCAACACAGTGTAGGCAGTGGCGTGACGATTGCAGGATGTAACTCACAACATGGACATCTCAAAACCTCGACTCAACTGACCGTTTCCAAGCAGTCCATGGTTTACGGGGATGAACGAGGCAGGACTGTGGGGTGAAGATGGTTTAACCGACCACTTCAGTCCAGGCGGTGGGACCAGGATTGGGAAGGTGACCACAGTCCCACTACAGAGCAGGGAGTGCAAGCAATGTCTGGAACATCTCACAGTATGACCCTGCTGAGCACAGCAATATTGCTGTTTCACTTCTGAACATTACAGATATCAGCTCTAACATTATCCGATACTCTTCAGGGTCAGTGAATCTCACCCAGAATATAAAGATTATGGTTCTATAACCAAAGATGAATACAAGGCCTTTCATTAGCTGTGTCTCTCTGCCACTCTCCCATCTCTGGGCAAGAAGACTTTCTGCACATTGAGGGAGCCCAGTGTAGGTTCACCAGGTTAATTCCGGGATGGCGGGACTGTCATATGCTGAGAGAATGGAGCGGCTGGGCTTGTACACCCTGGAGTTTAGAAGGATGAGGGAATCTTATTGAAACATATAAGATTATTAAGGGTTTGGACACGCTAGAGGCAGGAAACATGTTCTCGATGTTGGGGGAGTCCAGAACCAGGGGCCACACAGTTTAAGAATAAGGGGTAAGCCATTTAGAACGGAGACGAGGAAACGCTTTTTTCTCACAGAGAGTGGTGAGTCTGTGGAATTCTCTGCCTCAGAGGGCGGTGGAGGCCGGTTCTCTGGATACTTTCAAGAGAGAGCTAGATAGGGCTCTTAAAGATAGCGGAGTCAGGGGATATGGGAGAAGGCAGGAACGGGGTACTGATTGGGGATGATCAGCCACGATCACATTGAATGACGGTGCTGGCTCGAAGGGCCGAATGGCCTCTACTCCTGCACCTATTGTCTATAACTATCTCAGGGTATTGAGTATAAAAGTTGGGATGTTATGTTACATTTGGAGAAGGTATTCTACAAAGGGAGAGTTGGAATGGAGGATAAAATTTTAGGAACAAGATAAATGGTAGAGGGTTCTCAAGGAGAGACTAGAGGCATGGGGAAGATCAGGCATTGAGGGAGAAGGAAATGTGCAAGGAGGCCATTCAGCCCATCGACTGTATGCACGGTCCCAGTTGTCGTTTGTTTGTCCAAGTGGCCTTGGTCCATCATCTGCCTATCTCGGCTACACTCTGGCACGGTCAATGTCACAGCTGTTGGCCAATGTCAGGCTGGACATTAAATTTGCATCTGTGTTCTGGGGAAGTTCTTTAAGATGCTTTGTCCAATGTGGTCTTGTGTTGATACTGGTTTGTGGGGGGTCAAGGTTCGTTAGTGGCCGTGACTTGTCTCTGTCAGAGGAATGCAACATCGGACAATACAGCCCCTTCCCATTCTTCACACAAACTGTGTCTGATCTCAAATAAAATGTTGAAATGGAACACGCTTGATCTTGCTCATAAACTTCAGAAAAACACAACTATGAGAATTTCTATTTGCCTCTAGTTCATATTGGACATTTCCACCGGTTCAGTTCAAGAACAAACCTTGTTTGATGGAGGCACAACTCATCCCGACACAGCTGGAGATACGATGTAGTCCAATGTTGCGTTTGTATCAGGAGATGGAGATTGCTGGAGTTACATTGTAGACTTTATCCCATTAATATGGGGCATGAGGGGATAAACCAACATTGCTTGATGTACAAAGACCTGTCCCACCAGTATCGGGACATCTCCTGCATGGGTACATCCTGGTCCTTGTTCCATGGGTGTCGGGGAACCAGAACACAAATAACTATGACCTGTGTCCCATGGGTTTCGGAGCATGAGTCTGTCTGGTCGCTGCTGGCTTGAGGTTTGGGGGGTAGTGCATGGTGCTCCTTGTTCAATGGGTGCAGGGGAACCAGAACCCAAATAACTATGACCAGTGGCCCATGGGTTTCGGAGCATGAGTCTCGGCCCGTTGGTTTGGGGTGGTCCTTGTTCCATGGGTAGAGGCACTTTCACACCACTCCAAGGGATCCAATAAAGACCTGGTGATAGGAGTAGCCAGTGGGGCGGGGATGCACATTGTAGACCTCTGACCCACGGCTAGTGGAGGACAGTCACATGTCACAGTCTCTGACCCACGGCTAGTGGGGAAACAATTACATGTTACAGCCTCTGACCCACGGCTAGTGGAGGAAACAGTCACATCTCACAGCCACTGACCCACGGCTAGTGGAGGACAGTCACATGTCACAGTCTCTGACCCACGGCTAGTGGAGGACAGTCACATGTCACAGTCTCTGACCCACGGCTAGTGGAGGACAGTCACATGTCACAGTCTCTGACCCACGGCTAGTGGGGAAAGTAGTCACATCTCACAGACTCTGACCCATGGCTAGTGGAGGACAGTCACATGTCATAGCCTCTGACCCACGGCTAGTGGGGAAACAATCACATGTTACAGACTCTGACCCACATTGATTACAGGGTTAATTATACCGCCCCATTAATTGGGATGCACTAATGATCCCAGCCTTGCCCCACAGATGGAACAGAGAAAGAAGAAGTGCCAGGCTGTAGCAAGTATATAATCAATTGTATTTCCCTCGGGTAGATCGACACTTATGGGAGCAGTCACTGGCAACACAATACATTGAACATTGATTACATAGAGATATATGAAATCACACAGATCAACCAATATCTCAACTGGGGGCAGAATATGTTAGAAAACTCCTTCGGATCATGGACCATCGGGCAAGACACAAAATGAAGTCGTCAGAAACGAGCCATCATATCAACTGGGTGGAGGTCACGCAAACTTTATTGGGTTTTTTGGCTGTTGTTGCTGTCACTGTTGTTGGGGGTGAGTTAGTGCCCCGTGGATACGGACGGCATCTTGCCGCAGACGCTCACCTGCTCTCTCCGCCGCCAGTCCTGGCATCCACGGCCAAGCAGCACCTTCATCGATAAATGCAATCCCCAAAACACACACAGGTACAACGTTCCCGGGGCTGGGGGGGGGAGGGGAGAGGGTGGAGGGGAGAGGGGGTGGGGAGAGGGTGGAGGGGGGAGAGGGGAGAGGGGGGAGAGGGGAGAGGGAGAGAGGGGGTGGGGGGGAGAGGGTGGGAGGGTGGAGGGGAGAGGGGGGGGGGAGAGAGAGGGGGGGGAGAGAGGGGGGGGAGAGGAGAGAGTGGAGGGAGAGGGTGGAGGGGAGAGTGGGGGGGGGAGAGGGGGGAGAGGGTGGGGGGGAGGGGGGGGGGATGAGAGGGTGGAGGGGAGAGAGGGGGGGGTGAGAGGGGGGAGAGGGTGGGGGGGGAGAGGGGGGGGGGAGGAGAGGGTGGAGGGGAGAGGGTGGAGGGGAGAGGGTGGAGGGGAGAGGGGGTGGGGAGAGGGGAGAGGGGGTGGGGAGAGTGGGGTTATGGGAGGGGGTTATGGGAAGGGTGGGGATAAGGAGGGTGGGGTTATGGGAGGTGGTGGGGAGAAGGAGGGTAGAGGGGAGGGGGTGAGTAGAGGGGAGGGTGGGTGGGTTGTGGGGTTGGGCGGATGGGGGGGAGGTTGAGGGGGTGGGGAGAAGGAGGGTGGGGTTATGGGAGGGGGGGGGTTATGGGAGCGGGTGTGGGGAGAAGGAGGGGGGGGGTTATGGGAGGGGGGCAGGGGCAGGGTGGACTTTTCCCTCAAGGTTATTGAAACAAACGATAGGTTTGAAGTGACAATACTGTACAGTCAGACGCAGCAACATCGAGGCGTTACCAACGTGAGTGATGAACGGGACAAGTCTCTCCCGTGGGGTAGACACACAGAGTGGGGTAGACAAACCCCCCCCTCTTTACCCCCACACTCACACTGGGGTTCGGTCAGGAGTCCACGGGCGGTGCTGGCTCAACAGCCGCTCTCCACAACTCAATGTCCGGCGGCTGTTCGGCCCGTCTATGTCCGGGCTAGTCCGCTGCTCGCGGCCCGAGATACTCGGAAATCCCAGCGATTGGAACAAAAACAGAATCGGTGCAAACTGGCAGAAAGAATCCGGGGCGGCTCAGCCGGCTGGGCGGTGGAGGGGGGTCACACAAACCGGGCTGGACCTGGGTCAGCAGGCCGGCCCAGACAGGGAGAGGGGGGAGGGGGGGGAGGGGGAGAGGGGGGAGGGGGAGAGGGGGAGGGGGGAGGGGAGGTCACACAAACCGGGCTGGACCTGGGTCAGCAGGCCGGCCCCAGACAGGGAGAGGGGGGGAGGGGAGGCTGGGGTAGGGAGGAAGGGGGAATAGACAGGGGAGGGGATGGAGAGGGGTGGAAGGAGAGAGAGACGGGGAGGCAGGAGGGGGGTTACTGGGGCAGAGAGATGGGTGGGAGAGGAGAGGGAAAGGGCGTGGATGAGGTTGGGTAGAGGTGAGGAATGGGATGGGGGTGGAGGAGGGGAGTGGGGAGTGGGGATGGGGGGAGAGTGGGGAGGGAGAGGGGGAGGAGGGGTGTGGGGAGAGTGAGGATAGGGTTGGGAGAGTGGGGATGGGGGGGAGAGTGGGGATAGGGGGGTCGGGGTGTGGGGAGAGTGGGGAGGGTGAGGGGGAGAGTGGGGATAGGGGGGAGGGGGAGAGTTTGGGGAGAGTGGGGGAAGGAGGGAGAGGGGGAGAAGGGGTGTGGGGAGAGTGAGGATAGGGTTGGGAGAGTGGGGATGGGGGGGAGTTTGGGGAGGGGGAGGGGGAGGAGGGGCAGGGGAGAGGGTGGGGAGAGTGGGGAGGGGGAGGAGGGGGTGGGAAGTTTGGGGAGGGGGGTTGGCATGTGGGGAGAGTGGGGAGGGGGGTTGGGGTGAGTGGGGATAGGGTGGGGAGAGTGGGGAGGGGGAGGAGGGGGAGGAGGGGGGTTGGGGTGAGTGGGGATAGGGTGGGGAGAGTGGGGAGGGAGAGGGGGAGTGGGGAGGGGGAGGAGTTTGGGGAGGGGGAGGAGGGTAGTGGGGATAGGGTGGGGAGAGTGGGGAGGGGGAGGGGGAGGAGGGGGAGGAGAGTGGGAGGGGGGGTTGGGGTGAGTGAGTGAGTGTGGCTCCCTGTCCCCGCCTGCATGGCCAGCCAGAGCCCTCAGACATAATATTCCTTGTCCTTGTTCCTCTTGCCCTTGGTCTTGTTGCCACTGGCAGCAGCAGCAGAGGCAGCAGCACAGGCAGGCTTGTCTTTGAGCAGGGCCCCGTTGCTCTGGGCTGAGTTGCTGATGTAGTTCCGGCTCTGGTCCACCTGGTACGAGCCTTCATCACGGTTGCGATACTTGTACATGGCGTACAGCAGGATGAGGATGCAGAGAGCAGCGGCTGCTACGATTCCAACCACCATGCCGGTGGTGCTGCTTGATTCACGGATAACTTCCACAGCTCCAGGGGCCCCAGGGCCACTGGGCCCGGCTGTGGGTAAACGGGGTCCATCGGTTACCGAGGGCCGGCGTGCCTGACGACCACCAGACGGCTGGGTGGGCAGGGCGGGCAGGCGCGGGTGGTCGCGGGTGTTGAGTTTACCGGCCGGGAGTTTACGGATCATGTCGGGGGAGGAGGAGGTGGGGATGGGGGCGGAGGGAGGAGAACCGGCTGGGACGGGCAGGGAGCGGGGTGGAGAGGCCACGGTACCAGGGGCCGCTCCTAGCAACGTGCGGTCTGTCACTAACGAGTAAAAGTCCTCATCGTCACTGGGGGGGAAACTGGAATCAAACAGCTCACCAGAACCCAAGCCCGATGCAACCAGCACCTCATCACAGTCATCGTCCCGCCCCGACAGGCAGGGACCCACATCGGGACCCGGGACACTTAGAGACTCACGGGTGGCCTGCACACCCGGAGACTGCGGCCGGTAGGTCGGAGCCGGAGCCACGAATGGGGAGCGGGTGACCAGAGACGCCACTTCCACCGCATCCTCTGTGATTATGGGCAGAATAAGCTCACCTCCTGTGGGGCAGAGACGGACACAAGTGAGGAACAACACTCACTCCTCACCCAGTCCTCGCCACTCGCACTCACTCCTCACCCAGTCCTCGCCACTCGCACTCCTCACTCACTCCTCACCCAGTCCTCGCCACTCGCACTCACTCCTCACCCAGTCCTCGCCACTCTCACTCCTCAATCTACTCCTCACTCACTCCTCACCCAGTCCTCGCCACTCTCACTCACTCACTCACTCACTCCTCACCCAGTCCTCGCCACTCGCACTCACTCACTCCTCGCTCACTCACTCCTCACTCTCACACTCACTCACTCCTCACTCACTCGTCTCTCACTCACTCCTCACCCAGTCCTCGCCACTCGCACTCACTCCTCACTCACTCCTCACCCAGTCCTCGCCACTCTCACTCCTCACTCACTCCTCAGTCGCTCACTCACTCCTCACCCAGTCCTCACCACTCGTCTCTCACTCCTCACTCACTCACTCACTCACTCCTCACCCAGTCCTCACCACTCTCACTCACACACACTAACTCACTCACTCACTCACTCACTCACTCACTCACTCACTCACTCACTCACTCTCTCACTCCTCAGTCCTCACTGACTCACACTCACTCCTCACCCAGTCCTCGCCACTCGCACTCTTCACTCTTCACTCCTCACTCACTCACTCACTCACTCACTCACTCCTCACCCAGTCCTCGCTCACTCACTCACTCACTCACTCACACACTCACTCACTCACTCACACACTCACTCACACACTCACTCACACACTCACACACACTCACACTCACATACACTCCTCACAGTAACACAGATCTCCCCTCAGTCCCACCACAACCCTTATTTTAAAGATCCACATCTACTTTGAAAGACTACAGCAAGAAACAACGTTGTATTTTTTTATCTTTAACCCTCTTTAGCCCTTTGTCTCGGTCGCTCTTTCTTACAAACAGACGCCTATTGCATGTCTTTGAAAGAATCACTGAATACAGGCAACTTACATCAACAAAATGGCCGCATGAATATTGCATGAAGAAAAACAGAATTACAAAAAGTTGCATAAGAATTTCCTGGGACAAGATCAACTCTTTTAGCTACAGTTTCTGAAACTAATTTTCTCCATTTCTTTAAAAAAAACAATGTTTGATGTTGAAATGAGAATTTCACAGTTTTATTTTCATCCTTTTTTTTCCCTTGCCCTCCCTCCCTCCCCCCTCCCTCCCTCCTCCCCCCTCCCTCCTTCCACCCGTCCCCACCACAATCCCGCCCCACCCACCCCCAACATTTGAGTCGGGGGCTCCCTGATCCCGCGCTGTCTCTCTTGTCCTCTCCCTCAGCTGCTCCTCGCCTCCCCGCTCATCCATGGCACCAACTAACCCCCCTAAAGGGCAACCACACTGGGGGACGGGGCACAGAGAGGGGGTCGGGTGTGAAGGTGGGGCCCTGTGGTGTTTAGTGTTTGCTCTGGGTCTGGGGAACTCGCTGGGACTGGCCTGAGTTCCCTGAAGCCCCAGATGGAACCTGGAGTTAACTGCCCCACTAAACAGTGCTCTGTGTGGATCTTACAGAGGTCCATAACATATGTGGGGTTTCGAGCACAGGGACAGGAACAGGCCCTTCATCCACAATATCTGTGGCACCTGATCCATATCCCTCCATTCCCAAGCTTATCCAAGTGCAATATCTGGAGGTTTTTAGGAGCTAGTGGAATCAGGTTCTAATGGTGACCATCATTCTCGAGATGAAACAGGTTGAGAGGGATGTGGGCCAAACATGGGCAGGTGGGATTAGTGTAGACGGGGCATGTTGGTTGGTGTGGGCAGGTCGGGCTGAAGGGCCTGTTTACCTGCTGTGTGACTGTGAATATTTCCTTTAAATTTTGCCCCTCTCACCTAAAGGATCTATAGTCACACAGCGCGGAAACAGCCCCCATCGGCCGAACCTGCCCCACACTGACCAACATGTCCCATCTACACTAATCCCACCTGCCCATGTTTGACCCACATCCCTCCCATCCTGCCACCCCCTGACCAACATGTCCCATCTACACTAATCCCACCTGCCCATGTTTGGCCCACATCGGCACAACCTGCGCCCCACTGACCAACATGTCCCATCTACACTAATCCCATCTGCCCATGTTTGGCCCACATCCCTCCCAATCTGACCCCACTGACCAACATGTCCCATCTACACTAATCCCACCTGCCCATGTTTGGCCCCCATCGGCCGAATCTGCTCCCCACTGACCAACATGTCCCATCTACAATATGTTTGGACATATGTGTTAGGACATTCAGCACCCCTTTAACCATAGTACTGACTGCTCTCAAGACACTTCCATCGACTGCCCCAAGTTCCTCTGACCTCATGTCTATCTCCACTGTAAACGCAGAGGAGAAATACTCATTGAGGACTTTACCAATCTGCTGTGGCTCCACACACAGTTAACCACTGATTCTCTCTCTGGTAACCACTTTTTCCCTTTATGTGCTGATAAAATCTCTTGAGATTATCCTTCATCATCCATATAGAAACATAGACAATAGGTGCAGGAGTAGAGGCCATTCGGCCCTTCGAGCCTGCACCGCCATTCAATATGATCATGGCTGATCATCCAACTCAGTATCCTGTACCTGCCTTCTCTCAATACCCCCTGATTCCTTTAGCCACAAGGACCACATCTAACTCCCTCTTAAATATAGCCAATGAACTGTGGCCTCAACTACCTTCTGTGGCAGAGAATTCCACAGATTCACCACTCTCTGTGTGAAATTTTTTTTTCTCATCTCGGTCCTAAAAGATTTCCCCCTTATCCTTAATATAACTATGCTCTCTAATATTTGATATATCCACCCTGGGTCGACCCTATCTGTGCCTCTCATAATTTTATATACTTCTATCAAGTATCTCTGTCGTTCCGGAGAGAACAATCCAAGTCCACCCAACCTCTCCCTGTAGCTGAGATCCTCTAATCCAGGCAGTGATCTGGTAAACCTCGTCTGCCCCCTCTCCAAAGCCTCCACATTCTTCCTGTAACTGCACACAATTCTCCAAATAATACCTGCGACATGATGTGATTTTTATTCAATGCCTTGACCGATGAAGGCAACAAACTGGATGCCATCTTTCCCATTCTATCTACTTGTGTTGCCACTTTCAGGGAGCTATGAACTTGGACCCCAAGATATCTCTACATCAGGCTGTTGGAGATCTGGCCATTCAGTGTCTACTTTCCCTTATGTCCAACCTCCTAAAGTGCAACCCATCACATTTGTTTGGATTCAACTCCATCTGTCATTTCTCTGCCCATATCTATAACTATCTATATCCTGCGGTCTTCTTTGACAGCTTTCTTCACTGTCTGCAGCAATTTTAATGCACTATATTTATATTCTATATTTATCCTCCACAACTGTATTTAGATGTTATATCTATATTTACGTCTGTCATTTATATAAATATATTGATCACAAACAACGGAACTCCACTAGTTCCAGGTTAAATTGCTGCCACCTCAACCCTCTGTTGATTATGGGTGAACCAGTTCTGAATCCAAACTAACAAGTGACCATGGATCCCATGTAGCCCATCTTGAGGGACCTTGTGTGATGCTTTACTAATGTCCGTGTAGATAACACCTTCCATCATGTTTGATAGATGAAACAAAGCCGTGATGACTATCCCTCCATGACAATCTATTTCCCAGGGCAGTTAATTCCAGAATTAGAGGGCACATGTTTAAGGTGAGAGGGGACCTGAGTGCCACCATTTGCACACAGGGTTTACTGGAGCAAGCTGTCTGGGGAAGGGGTGAGACACCTGGGCAGGTACATGGATAGGAAGTGCTGGAGTAACTCAGCGAGTCATGCAGCATCTCTGGAGCGGGTCGGGAGGTCCTGACCCGAAACATCACCCATCCTTTTTCTCCAGAGGTGCTACCTGGCCCGCTGAGTGACTACAGTACTTTGTGTTCATCTCTGTTCCCGTCCATGTGCCCCCACCCCTGGCCAGATCGTGGCGCCTCCACTCCTCCTGCAACCTCGGGTGCTGTCTGTGTGGAGTTTGCAGGTTCTCCCTGTGACAGAGTGGGTTTACTCCAGTTGCCTCCCACATCTCAAAGACGTCAAGCTGGATGTAAATCCCTCCCCCCAGTGTATAGGTGTGAGTTAGAGTCTAGGGGAGGTCGATGGGAATGTCGGGAGACTGGATTAGTGGGAGAACTCACGGTTGAATGAGATCACGGTGTTGAGTGTGGACTGGTCTCTGAGCTTGTGGAGAAAGCTGGGGTCAAAATCACACATGCAAGGCACTCCACTCACTACTGCAGGTACCCTGTTGCTGACCTTACACCCCCACACACACCCCCACACACACACCCTCACACACACAGCCCCACACACACCCACACACAGCCCCACACACACCCCCACATACACAACCCCACACACACACACAGGGACCCCTCTGCCCACATGTACCAAGGCCCACGGCCAAATCACCTCACCCCAGCTAACTTTGTGTTCAGAATTATTTTTTAAATACCTTCCAACCAGCAAAAAAAGGACGAAAATTAATTTCAGAGCACACATATTGACAGTCAGTATAGAGGAGGTGGAGCATCACACACCACCTTCAATCTTCAATGTCAGATTCTAAAGTCCAATCCACATGAACTGTGCCCAATCCTATCCACCCACCAATCCTTGGCACAGTGGCCCTGTGCCCACGGCAGGAAGGAGGTCGGGGTGGGCAGGTGCGGCAGGTGAGGGCAGGTGCGGGCTGTATGAGGGCAGGTGCGGGCTGTATGAGGCAGGTGAGGGCAGGTGAGGGCTGTATGAGGGCAGGTGAGGGCAGGTGTGGGCTGTATGAGGGCAGGTGCGGGCAGGTGAGGGCAGGTGTGGGCTGTATGAGGGCAGGTGCGGGCAGGTGAGGGCAGGTGAGGGCAGGTGCGGCAGGTGAGGGCTGTATGAGGGCAGGTGCGGGCTGTATGAGGGCAGGTGAGGGCAGGTGTGGGCTGTATTGGGGCAGGTGTGGGCTGTATGAGGGCAGGTGCGGGCTGTATGAGGGCAGGTGCGGGCTGAGTTGGGGCAGGTGTGGGCTGGATGAGGGGGGCGTGCCTCACCTTGATGAAAGGCTTAATTCACCTGAGGTTTAGACGGTGTTTCCAGGTTTAGAGGGTGAGACCAGATACAGGGTCAGAGCAACCTCGCTAACTCCCTGTGGAATGTCAGGAGAAGGGTGCGGAGATATGGAGGCAGCTCACACACCAGGGGGTCGATGCTGGTGATGTGTGGGAGGGGGTGACAAGGAATGAATCATTTGTCTTTGGGCTGTAGGTGTTCTCTGTGATTCTGGCACCAGGAATCTCAGATTGAACATGCAGTGGGAGCTTCAGTATGTATCACAAATAAAGGATTAAATAGAATATTGTTTTATTGTATGTGTTTGGAGAATGTATTGTTATCGATGGTAAGAAATTAAAAAGTGTGTACCATCTCAAGGGTCAAAATCTGACAATTCAGAGTGGGATTTGAGCAAGGCCTGGATAGAGTGGATGTGTAGAGGATGTTTCCACTAGTGGGAGAGTCTAGGACCAGAGGGCACAGCCACAGAATTAAAGGACATTCCTTTAGGAAGGAGATGAGGAGGAATTTCTTTAGTCAGAGGGTGGTGAATCTGTGGGATGGAAACTTATGAACGTTTTAACGCGTTTTCATCTTGGACCGGGCATGCATTGTCTGTTTGATGTTCCCGATTGGTTAAATCAGTGTCCATGACATGGTACTTGGTACAAAGCAACTCTGTACACTGTGTCCAGTCTCTCCCCTGTTAGGAACCATCATGGACATGGTATTGCATGGGGATGTATGTGTATACCTGGCAGGTGGCTATACCTGGCAGGTGGCTATACCTGGCAGGTGGCTATATCTGGCAGGTGGCTATACCTGGCAGCGGATTCAATGACCAGCATTAGTAATAGAATTGGGAATCAGAGGAATGGACTTTAGTAGCTGATCCACAAAACAAGATGCATGGACCAATGGTGGAGTGAGTGATCAGAGATGGGCTTGCAGGGACAACTTGGGTTGTGTGTGGGGACAGAGAGATGGGTGGTGGGTGTGGTGGGTGTGGGGACAATGCTGGGTGGGGTGCAAGGACAGAGGGATGGGTGTAGGTGTGGTGGGTGTGGGGACAATGCTGGGTGTGGGGACAATGCTGGGTGTGGGGACAATGCTGGGTGTGGTGGGTGTGGGGACAATGCTGGGTGTGGATGTAGTGGGTGTGGGTGTAGTGGGTGTGGGGACAATGTTGGGTGTGGTGGGTGTGGGGACAATGCTGGGTGTGGGTGTAGTGGGTGTGGGTGTAGTGGGTGTGGGGACAATGTTGGGTGTGGTGGGTGTGGGGACAATGCTGGGTGTGGGTGTAGTGGGTGTGGGGACAATGCTGGGTGTGGGTGCAGGGACAGAGGGGAGGGATGGGTGTGGGTGTGGTGGGTGTGGGTGGGTGTAGTGGGTGTGGTGGGTGTGGTGGGTGTGGGTGTGGGTGTGGTGGGTGTGGGGACGGTGCTGGGCAGTGAGGCTGGGAATCGGAGGGAATTAGAAGATAAATAATGGTCTCCGACTGGGAATGTTGTTTCTTAAGGGAAAGGACTTTGTGGAAAAATACAAGGAATAGGAGCAGGCCATTTGGCCCTAAAGCCGTCCCACCAGCCTATGTAAGGGGCGATTCCTTTACTCTACAGGGAAGGCTGGGTCTGTGCTTGTGGAGGGCGGTGTGGAGAGGAGCGGTGTTTGAGTGAGAGGATGGGAGCTGATGGAGACAGTGGACAGGATGGGCACACATGGCCAGTGTCCCTGCTTCCTGTATCCATGAGGACACACCACTGACCAGAGCTTCAAGCAGCAACACTTTAACAAGGAATGAGCACAGGACCTGTGGATTATCCCCCAAAAAATGCCCCCGTTTTGAAATATCAGCCATCTTTGTTTGTTGATGAGGTTCACTACATGGTGATAAAGTTTACTATTGGAGGGGCAGCAACTGAAAGTTGAAAGGTTGGTTATGCACCAGTGACCCTGTGAATGAGCAGCCAGTGTAGCCCAATGGCCAACTGCTCGCTGCTCTACTTCATACAACCAGCCCTGAGGTTGACATCCTCCCTGTAAACCCAACCTTCCTCCTGAACCACATGCCCACACCAATCTGTTCCACCCCCTCCTCTACAACTAGTAGCGATGAACACAGTTCAAATATCTTGGCATCAAATTGCAGAATGATCTGCGTTGGAATGGTCACTCATCATGCAACGGTGAAAGCAACAGGTGTCCTAAACCTCCCGAGGCACAACTTTCATCATTGTCCAACTTCTGACAAGGAGAAGCTATACTTCGCCCTGGTTAGACCTCATTTGGACTCCGCAGTTGCAGCATGGGACCCATACACAAATACAAACATGTCTTCCATCGAACGTGTCCATAGACAGACAGGCAGCTCGATTTGTTACTAACACCTATGAGAGAGAAGCGAGTGTCACCAAACTTCTGAATTCTCTGGTCGGGGTGGAACCCTCTCCAAGACAGACAGACGTGAAGCTCACCGTTTGACCTTAATGTTTTTACAAAATGTTAAATGGTCAGCTCGACATAGATTACAAGACCTACACCAAACCCAAAGCAATTAGGAGCAGACGAGGACATTAGATCCAATTTGTGATCCCAGCTACAAAGACAGATGTGTACAGCAATTCGTTCTTCCCCCGCATACACAATTAAAGCATGGAATAATCTCCACCCAACTATAGTTACCCAACCAAATGCAAATAAATTTAAAGTAGCTCTTTCTTCCCAATAACCCTCCCTTCACCACCTCCACAGTTTAAATTCCATTTGGAATATTTTGGAGGACCAAGAAACCAAGAACCAAGTTAGGGGCAGGATTTGGCCATTCGGCCCATCAAGTCTACCCCGCCATTCAATCATGGCTGATCTATCTCTCCCTCCTAACCCCATTCTCCTGCCTTCTCCCCGACACCCACCTGCACTAATCAAGACCCTGTCAATCTCCACTTTAAGAATGACTTGGCCTCCACAGCCGTTTGCGGCAATGAATTCCAAATTCAGATTAGTTCTGGGCTCCACACTGGTCATTGCAGCAATGAAGCCAGAGGAAGGGACTGGTCAACTGTAATCCTTCCCCTCCTGTGGCCAGAGGGGTGCGGTGGGACCACAGTCAGAGACTAATTGTCAGATTTACGGGGCTGTGCTTGGGTACTAACCTGACCTAGTACTTTTCCTGTAGAATTTAACAATAGCAAGCCAACAGGTAATTATCCTTGTCACAGTCCACAGCCAGTGTGGAGATCAGATAATAACATTAATGTCACACTGTATTCCCTGCTGTAAAAACAGCCTGGGGCCCTGGTGTGATCGAAGTGCCAACTCTCCTTCTCATCTATAATTTAGTTAGTTCTCCTCAGTGATGAATCTGTGAGTTGAGAGCATGGAAGAGGCTGCACTGGACAGTTCCATCGCTGGTCTGGTTCACATCCAATCCCTGCTACTTCACTTAGAAACATTGGAAGAATGCTGACCCAAAACGTCACCTATCCATGTTCTCCACAGATGCTGCATGTCTGACCCGCTGAGTTACTCCAGCACTCTGTGAAACGTCACCTATCCATGTTCTCCACAGATGCTGCATGTCTGACCCGCTGAGTTACTCCAGCACTCTGTGAAACGTCACCTATCCATGTTCTCCACAGATGCTGCCTGTCTGACCCGCTGAGTTACTCCAGCACTCTGTGAAACGTCACCTATCCATGTTCTCCACAGATGCTGCCTGACCCACTGAGTTACTCCAGCACTGTGTGAAACGTCACCTATCCATGTTCTCCACAGATGCTGCCTGACCCGCTGAGTTACTCCAGCACTCTGTGAAACGTCACCTATCCATGTTCTCCACAGATGCTGCCTGACCCACTGAGTTACTCCAGCACTCTGTGCCTTGTTACAACTTGTACATCACATCACCGATCTATTACGAGGGATGCAGCTGTGCTCAGATGTTCCAGCTGTGAACAATCCATTAAACATTGTCCATTCCCTCCAAACAGAGCTGACCACAGCTGACCACAGCATCATTGCCTGACCAGATATAACCTCCATGGTTTGAACACTAAACTCTCCAACATTTGCAACCTCTAACAACCCCAGTGTCCCAGCTGGAACTGCACCCATGAGCACAATTAGGCCATTCAGCCCATCGAGTCCACTCTGCCTTTCAACCAAGGCTAGTTTCTCTCTTCCCCTCTCCCCCTCATCCTCTATTCCTTCCTCTAGCTTCACAATTTGTGACTCCTCTATTGTCTGCCTTACACCTCTTGCTCTAACTATGGACTTTGTCCCGACATCGACCTAGTTTCCCCAAAAGAGAATGCTCCCTAGTCTTTTACCCAGAGTTGGGGAATCAAGAACCAGTGGACATAGGTTTAAAGTCAGAGTGGAAAGATTGAATAGGAACCTGAGGGGTAACATTTTCACACAGAGGCCAGTGGGTGTGTGGAACGAGCTGCCAGAGGAGGCTGGGACTAAAACCACATTTAAAAAGACACTTAGACAGGTACATGTGTAGGAAGGAACTGCAGATGCTGATTTAAACCGAAGATAGACACAAAGTGCTGGAGTAACTCAGCGGGTGGGTCAGGCAGCATCTGTGGAGAACATGGATAGGTGACGTTTCACAGAGTGCTGGAGTAACTCAGCGGGTCAGGCAGCATCTGTGGGGAACATGGATAGGTGATGTTTCACAGAGTGCTGGAGTAACTCAGCGGGTCAGGCAGCATCTCTGGAGAGAAGGAACGGATGACGTTTTGGGTCGAGGTTTTTCTTCTGAAGAAGGGTCTATTTTCAGTTTAAACCAACATCTGAAGTTCTTCCTACACAGGCTTGTAGGTTAATTGGCTTGTGTAAATTGCCCCTAGTATGTAGGGAGTGGGCTAACATAGAGCTAGTGTGTGTACAGGGTGATCGATGGTCAGTGTGGACCCGGTGGGCCAAAGAGCTCCACGCTGTATCTCTAAACCTGAAACCAAATAAAACTCCATCTACAAGTTGTCTCTAAGGGGTGAATGTCTTGGCAAGGTCTTGTCGGAACTCCTCCTGCCTTCTAAACAAGGAGATCAATATTCATGGTGCTGTTATTAAACTACTTAAGACGGCAGCTGATATTAAATGGGAGCCATTGAATTACATGCAGGGAGCTCAGAATTATTAGATAACACGGACAGGTTTATTAGATTTGTGGTTGGGAACGCACTACACTACGGCTTTATTACTTTTGTGATTGAGAACCTTATTAAATTGGCTGAGAAATCTTTGTTACGTGGCCCACTGTGATTATTGGATAGAATGGCCTGTGATAAATGTGTCAACGGAACTGGGACACTGGCCTTGGTGTTTACACTGGGTGTTACACTGGACATCACACTGGTGTTTACACTGGGTGTTAACACTGGACATTACACTGGGCATTACACTGGTGCTTACACTGGATATTACACTGGATATTACACTGGGCATTACACTGGTGCTTACACTGGGCATTACACTGGGTGTTACACTGGGCATTACACTGGTGCTTACACTGGGCATTACACTGGTGTTACACTGGGCATTACACTGGTGTTTGCACTGGACGTTACACTGGTGTTTGCACTGGGCATTACACTGGTGTTAACACTGGGCATTACACTGGTGCTTACACTGGGGTTTACACTGGGCATTACACTGGGTGTTAACACTGGTGTTTACACTGGGCGTTACACTGGGTGTTACACTGGGCATTACTGGGGTTTACACTGGGCATTACACTGGGGTTTACACTGGGCATTACACTGGTGTTTACACTGGGCGTTACACTGGGTGTTACACTGGGCATTACACTGGGCATTGCACTGGGGTTTACACTGGTGTTTACACTGGTCATTACACTGGACATTGCACTGGCCATTACACTGGAAATTACACTGGATATTACACTGGTCATTACACTGGACATCGCACTGGTGTTTACACTGGACATCACACTGGTGTTCACACTGGTCATTACACTGGAAATTACACTGGTCATTACACTGGACATTGCACTGGTGTTTACACTGGACATCACACTGGTCATTACACTGGAAATTACACTGGTCATTACACTGGACATTACACTGGAAATTACACTGGACATTACACTGGTCATTACACTGGTCATTACACTGTCCATTACTGCAGCATGAGTGAGCTTTACTTTGTGATGCTGCAATCGAGAGGAATAGATTGTGTAGACACACAGAGTCTCTTGTCCAGAGTAGGGAAATCTAGAACAGAAGGACATACGTTTCAGGTGAAGGGGAAAAGATTTAATATGAACCTGAGGGGTAACTTTTTCACACAGAGGGTGGTGGGTGTATGGAACGAGCTGCCAGAGGAGGTAGTTGAGGCTGGGACTATCCCAACGTTTAAGAAACAGTTAGACAGGTACATGGATAGGCCAGGTTTAGAGGGATATGGGCCAAACGCGGGCAGGTGTAGCTGGGACATGTTGGTCGGTGGGGGCAAGTTGGGCCAAAGGGCCTGTTTCCGTGCTGTATCACTCTACTAGTGCCAAGACAGCAGCATTTCTGCATTACTGCTGCATGAGAGTGGGCATGGGAGAGTTGAGGAATGTTTGATAGTGGGCATGGGACTGTTGCAACAGTTGTGATCCTATAGCATGGCTCAAGGGGCTGAATGGCCTGCCCTGTTCCTACTTTGATGGTCCTGTGCCCACATCACATCAAACAGGCCAATTGTAACAGAACACAGAACGGTACAGCACAGGAACAGGCCCTTCAGCCCACAATGTCCGTGCTAAGCAATGATCTCCTCTGCCTGCATGTGATCCATATCCCTCTATTCCCTACATGTCCATGTGCCTATTTAAAAGCCTCAAACACCACGATCGTATCTGCCTCCACCACCACCATCCCTGGCAGCGAGTGCCAGGCACCCACAGCCGTCTGTGTAAAACACTCTCCCCACACATCTCCATTCAACTTCTCCCCCCTCTCACCTTATAGCTGAGCCCTCTATTGTTGGCTGTTCCCTACATGTCCATGTGTCTATTTAAAAGCCTCAAACACCACGATCGTATCTGCCTCCACCACCACCCCTGGCAGCGAGTGCCAGGCACCCACAGCCCTCTGTGTAAAACACTCTCCCCGCACATCTCCATTCAACTTCCCCCCTCTCTCACCTTATAGCTGAGCCCTCTAGTGTTGGCCACTTCCAACCTGGGGAAAGGTTCTGATTGTCTACCCTATCTACACCTCTGACACCCGCACTAATCAAGAATCTATCTATCTCTACCTTAAAAATACCCACTGACTTGTGGCCTCCACCGCTGTCTGTGGCAAAGAATTCCACAGATTCACCACCCTCTGGCTAAAGAAATTCCACCTCATCTCCTTCCAAAAGGAAATGCTTTAATTCTGAGGCTGTGCCCTCTGGTCCTAGACTCTCCCACTAGTAGAAACATCCTCTCCACACTGGCCTTTCAGTTAGGAACAGCTTTTCCCCAATGCAATCCAACTCCTGAACCAGACACATCTTTCGTCCCAAGGACTCCTCCTCACAGCGTATCCTCATTATTTTACACAATCATCGTACATCAATATTGCACGATGATATTGCATCCTTCTGCTCATTGGCACTTGCTGTTGCATTTATTATTAGTTTATGATACAATTACTCTGTCAGCTTTACTCTATATAAACAAGGGATTTTTATTGCACCGTGGTGTATATGACAATAAACTAATCTAATCTAATCACAATGTCCTTTAGTCAAAGTCGATGAGCTAGGCAACACAGAAACAGGCCCTTCGACCCATCTTGTCCCTGCCGACCAAGTTGACATTCTGGGGTCCACATTTGCTTCTAAACCTGCCCTATCTATATATCTCCAAATGTATTTTGAATACTCTTGGTCAGCCTGGAGATTTATCCACCTTTAAACACTTCCAAGCCACTAGCAACTCCTTTTTTGTGAGGTGGACATTAATTGTCTATTGACATTACTATTCTTATCCCTGAATTCCCGAGTCCCACACAACC
>JAWMAR010005036.1:0-10000 GCA_036785375.1 Leucoraja ocellata | reverse complement strand
ACTATATCCACTGACTTGTGGCCTCCACAGCCGTCTGTGGCAAAGAATTCCACAGATTCACCACCCTCTGCAGAGATGTGCACAGTCTCTTGGCAAAAACAGGAAAGTAGGCTATCTGAATGGTGGCCGATTAGGAAAAGGGGAGATGCAACGAGACCTGGGTGTCATGGTACAACAGTCATTGAAAGTAGGCATGCAGGTGCAGCAGGCAGTGAAGAAAGTGAATGGTATGTTAGCATTGTTAGCAAAAGGATTTGAGTATAGGAGCAGGGAGGTTCTACTGCAGTTGTACAGGGTCTTGGTGAGACCACGCCTGGAGTATTGCGTACAGTTTTGGTCTCCTAATCTGAGGAAGGATATTATTGCCATAGAAGGAGTACAGAGAAGGTTCACCAGACTGATTCCTGGGATGTCAGGACTTTCATATGAAGAAAGACTGGATAGACTCGGCTTGTACTCGCTAGAATTTAGGAGATTGAGGGGGGATCTTATAGAAACTTACACAATTCTTAAGGGGTGGACAGGCTAGATGCAGGAAGATTGTTCCCGATGTTGGGGAAGTCCAGGACAAGGGGTCACAGTTTAAGGATAAGGGGGAAATCTTTTAGGACAGAAAGGTGAAAAAAAAAAATTTCGCACAGAGAGTGGTGAATCTCTGGAATTCTCTGCTACAGAAAGTAATTGAGGCCAGTTCATTGGCTATATTTAAGAGGGAGTTAGATGTGGCCCTTGTGGCTAAAGGGATCAGGGGGTATGGAGAGAAGGCAGGGATGGGATACTGAGTTGGATGATCACCCATGATCATATTGAATGGCGGTGCAGGCTCGAAGGGCCGAATGGCCTACTCCTGCGCCTATTTTCTATGTATCTAAGTAGGTGAATCAAGGACCAGAGGACATGGGTTTAAGGTGAAGGGTAAAAGATTTAATAGGAATCTGAGTGGTAACCTTTTCACACAGAGAGTGGTAGGTGTATGGAACGAGCTGCCAGAGGAGGTAGTTGAGGCTGGGACTATCCCAACGTTTAAGAAACAGTTAGACAGGTACATGGATAGGACAGGTTTGGAGGGATATGGGCCAAACGTGGGCAGGTGGGACTATTGTAGATGGGGCATGTTGGCCGGTGTGGGCAAGTTGGGCCGAAGGGCCTGTTTCCACACTGTATCACTCTGTGACTAGTGTAGATGGGGCGTGTTAGCAGGTGTGGGCAAGTTGGGCTGAAGGGCTTGTTTCCACACTGTATCACTCTGTGACTAGTGTAGATGGGGCATGTTGGGCGGTGTGGGCAAGTTGGGCCGAAGGGCCTGTTTCCACACTGTATCACTCTGTGACTAGTGTAGATGGGGCGTGTTAGCCGGTGTGGGACTAGTGTAGATGGGGCGTGTTAGCCGGTGTGGGCAAGTTGGGCTGAAGGGCCTGTTTCCACACTGTATCACTCTGTGACTAGTGTAGATGGGGCGTGTTAGCCGGTGTGGGCAAGTTGGGCTGAAGGGCTTGTTTCCACACTGTATCACTCTGTGACTAGTGTAGCTGGGGCATGTTAGCCGGTTGTGGGCAAGTTGGGCTGAAGGGCCTGTTTCCACACTGTATCACTCTGTGACTAGTGTAGATGGGGCGTGTTGGCCGGTTGTGGGCAAGTTGGGCCGAAGGGCCTGTTTCCACATTGTGTAACTCTACGACTGACTAAAGAAATTCCTCCTCATCCCCTTCCTAAGGAAGTCTCTCTCTCCATGAGGAGAGGAGGTTGCAGCAGTGTTGGCCATTGAGGGACATGTGGTGAATGTTAAACTCTGCCTGTCCTTGTGTTTTAGAATAATGCAGAACTGGAGGGAAAAGTAGCAGAAATATATTGAGATAAAAATCGCTCATTGAGTAAAATAACGTTGTTAATTAATACATCAACAAATAGATTTGGCATGTAGTTAAATGTAAAACTACAGCCTTCAATGTAAACAAGGAAATCCATAGAAGGTGTGAGGCTGTTAGTCGCTGATGTATCCTACAGTACAATGGTGAAGCAGCAGAGATTGGCACAGAGAAATAATGAATAGATTACACCCAGAGTGTTCTTTAAAGCACAAAACATAACAGGAAAAATAGACTGTCCATGGCTCGCAGGTGAATTTAGAGATAGCTTTGAATCCAGGTAAGAGGCTTATAAAGTGGGCTTGAGAATTGTGGACATTTTAGAATTCTGCACCAGATAATCAAGATATTGATAAGGAAAGGCAAAGTGGAATAAAGCAAGGAAAGCTGGTTAGAGACAGAAATGGACTGGGGACCTTTGTAGAGAGGGCAGGACAGAGGGGACGGGCAGAGAGAGACTGGAGAAACAACAGGGAACAATGACATGGCTGAGGAAATGAACATCGGGTAGATGCACCGAGTCTCTTGCCCAGAGTCGGGGAATTGAGGACCAGACACAGGTTTAAGGTGAAGGGGAAAAGATTTAAATAGCAACCTGAGGGGTAACTTTTTCTCACAAAGGGTGGTGGGTGTATGGAACGAGCTGCCAGAGGAGGTAGTTGAGGCTGGGACTATCGCAACGGTCAGGCAGCATCTGTGGAGAACATGGATAGGTGGCGTTTCACAGAGTGCTGGAGTAACTCAGTGGGACAGGCAGCATCTGTGGAGAACATGGATAGGTGATGTTTCACAGAGTGCTGGAGTAACTCAGCGGGTCAGGCAGCATCTGTGGAGAACATGGATAGGTGACGTTTCACAGAGTGCTGCAGTAACTCAGCGGGTCAGGCAGCATCTGTGGAGAACATGGATAGGTGACGTTTCTGGTTGGAAACCTTCTTCAGACTGCTAAACCCTTTCCTGGTGTGCACATCTGTATATTTATCATGTACATGAGTGTGTGAATGGCAGAAGATGCACACATCTGTACTGGGTTATCAGTGAACATACTTTGTGATTCTGTATGTTTATTGTAATACACTGTCAGTTTCTGTGTGTGTGTGTGTGTGTGTGTGTGTGTGTGTGTGTGTGTGTGTGTGTGTGTGTGTGTGTGTGTGTGTGTGTGTGTGTGTGTGTGTGTGTGTGTGTGTGTGTGTGTGTCATGGTACGCTAATGCTTGTTCGACCCTCAGCAACTGTCCACGTTACCCCGTTACACAACAGGAATCAATGCTGTATCTGACACCCTACATGCTTGACTGTACTCTGCCTGTTCGCAGCAACCCTAGTCTACCCGTACAGGGTCTAAGTACTACAGCGGAGACGGACACCCTGTCTAGGTTGAGTACAGACACCCTACATGCGTAACCCACAGGGCTGCGTCTGCCTGCCTGCCTGCCGGCCTGCTTCTGTCTGTGCAGCTCCAGCCAGCAGCAGCAGCAGGGGAGAGAGAGCTACGTACAACAGGATCTACACTGGTGCATAACCAAGAAAGGAAAGGAATCGGATGGACCAGGCTGGGCAGTCGGGGGCTTCCCCCTGTCACCACACTCACCCGTACTCGGCTCACACTCCTGTAAGTCCTCATCGTCGCTAGGACACTCAGCTGAGGCCACCAGAATGTCATCTGTGTTCTGTAAGATGAACACAAGAGCAGGGTGAGACCCAAACACCAAACATACATTTCACTGCGTACTTGTTCATTTCATTATTGTTCCGTTTATTGCCCCGTGTACCGAGGTACAGTTGTTCCGTGTCAGTGGAAAGACAACACATGATTACAATCGAGCCGTCCACAGTGTACAGATACAGGATAAAGGGAATAACGTTTAGTGCAAGGTCCGGGTATCAGTGTCAGTGTGTGTGTGTGTGTGTGTGTGTGTGTGTGTGTGTGTGTGTGTGTGTGTGTGTGTGTGTGTGTGTGTGTGTGTGTGTGTGTGTGTGTGTGTGTGTGTGTGTGTGTATGTGTGTGTGTGTGTGTGACAGAGACAGGCATTGTATGCCTATGCAAGGCCACCTTAGGTAGATAGTAGTTCAGGACCGCTTTCTGGTTGTGATAGGGCGGTTCAGTTGCCAGATGCCTTCAACAGCCGGGAAGGAACTGTCCCTGAATCTGGAGGTGTGTGTGTGTGTGTTTTCACACTTCTGTACCTCTTGCCCGATGGGAGAGGGGAGAAGAGGGAGTGACCGGGGGTGAGACTGGTCCTTGATGATGCTGCTGGCCTTGCCGAGGCAGCGTGAGGTGTAGATGGAGTCGATGGATGTTTACACACTACATCCCACTCCAGGGACCATGGCTCATGTGGAAACTCCTGTGCCTGCAACATCAGTCTGAAGAAAAGCGTTTCGACCCGAAACATCGCCTATTCCTTCTCTCCAGAGATGGTGCCTCACCCACTGAGTTACTCCAGCATGTCATGTCTACTAGTTCCTCCTGCTCCCCAGAGCTCTGCCACTCACTGTGTTGGTCTTGGCCTTGTTAGACGTCCCTCCATAACCATCACCTCAGCCCACCTGCCCGACCCATCAAGACCCTGCTGTAATATAGTCCCAGTCCGCAAACCATCCTTCCACCAACACCCTCCATGAAGCCAGATGTCCATCCAGTTGACTAGGTCTCCCTGTCGACTGTCCACTCCCTCCCCCACAGGTGGAGTATGTCGGTGAGTTTGGGGGAGAGGAGGTGAGGGCGATGGAGAGAGGGGGGTGGGGGAGGCATGGTCCAACAAGATGTACAGGCAGGTGAGGTCAGTTTAACAGCATCAGGTTCAGCAGTAACATTATGGGCCGAAAGGCCTGTCCCTGTACTGTACTGTTCGATGTTGTGAAATTCAACACCTTGCACTCATCTGGATTAAAGTCCATTTGTCATTTCCACGCTGGTTCATTGTATCTGACTGCCTTCATTCTAACATTATAATAATCAGTTTTATTGATATTTTAATTGCTCCATTAATGACATTGCTCTGACCCAATTTCTGGGCAATGATTATTATATCTCATGCAACAGTTATTAAAGATCTTAATCAATTAATGCAGGAAAAACAGCGCTCCTGTGTACTTGGCAAGCGCTGATGAGCAATCTCACGCCTACTAGTCTTGGTCTGGAACGTGGAGGGTTCCACATTGGCACACACCACCTATCTCTCTCGTACAGCAGGTAGTGCGGGCTAGCTGTGTCACACCTACACATGGGCCCACCTCTGCTGTCATCTCTGCCCTTTATTTAACATAGAAACATAGAAAATAGGTGCAGGAGTAGGCCATTCGGCCCTTCGAGCCTGCACCGCCATTCAAAATGATCATGGCTGATCATAAGGCAGAGATAGATAGATTCTTGATTAGTGCGGGTGTCAGAGGTTACGGGGAGAAGGCAGGAGAATGGGGCTAGTGTGGATGGGGCTAGTGTGGATGGGACTAGTGTGGATGGGGCTAGTGTGGGTGGGGCTAGTGTGGATGGGGCTAGTGTGGATGGGGCTAGTGTGGATGGGGCTAGTGTGGATGGGGCTAGTGTGGATGGGGCTAGTGTGGATGGGGCTAGTGTGGATGGGGCTAGTGTGGATGGTGCTAGTGTGGATGGTGCTAGTGTGGATGGGGCATGTTGGCCAGCATGGAGCAGTTGGGCTGAAGGGCCTGTATCAGTGCGGTGAGACTCTGTGACTCCTCTCCTTCACTGACACTGCCGGCTCTGCCTTCAACACTCTCAGACCCAGGCTCTGGAATTCCCTCCATGAATGTCCCCCTGCCTTAAGAAGCAGAAACCTCTCTGCTTGTGACGAACGCTCCTGTCAGGCACCTGGGACGTTTTATTACCGTAAGAACGTTATATAAATGCAAGTAATTGTTGTTGCTTTTCCATTTGCCCGCACTACCTCTGTGTTGCAAGAGACGGATGTGTTTGTGAGACGGGACTGTTAACTACAGTAAATACTGCATTATGTTCAGTCTTTGTCACCCTGGCCCACTGTTGATCGCCACTCATCACAGACACCAGTCCCACATTCCATCCATTTGTTGACGGAGAGATGAGAGACACAGTTATGGAGACAAGTGGGCAGAACATTTCTCAACAGCAACCAAACTGCAGCGGGCGGGTGGGCCCAGAATCCCATTTTTCTCCTCAAAGCTCTTGTTAGTTTAGTTCCAACCTGTGTCGTGTGTCAAAGAAGCAATTATTCAGCGGGAATAAGAAGTGATCCGTGTGTTAACAGATGGAGCAGAGATTAACCAGCAGATTCTTTACTGTTTGCTGAGTAGAATTTGAGCTTAGCTCTTATATTTGTCGTGAAATTAGTGAAGTTATGTGAGGATCTGTCTGATCCATCTCAGAAGGTCACGGTGTAGTGGCTTCATTCATGCTCCATTGCCCCACCCCCACCCCCACTCACCCCCACCCCCACCCCCACCCCTACCCCCACTCCCACCCTCACCCCCACCCCCATCCTCACTCCACCCCCACCCCCACCCCCACCCCACCCCCACCCCCCCCCTCACTCCCACCCTCACTCCCACCCCACCCTCACTCCCACCCTCACCCCCACCCCCCCCCCTCACTCCCACCCTCACTCCCACCCCCACCCTCACTCCCACCCTCACCCCCACCCCCACCCTCACCCCCACTCCCACCCCCACCCTCACCCCCACTCCCACCCCCACTCCCACTCCCACCCCCACCCTCACCCTCATCCCCACCCCCACCCCACCCCCACCCTCACCCCCACTCCCACTCCCACTCCCACCCCCACCCTCATCCCACCCCCACCCCCACCCCACCCTCACCCCACCCTCACCCTCACCCTCACCCCCACTCACCCCCACCCCCACCCCCACCCCACCCTCACTCCCACCCTCACTCCCACCCCCACCCTCACCCCCACTCCCCCACCCCACCCTCACCCCCACTCCCCCACCCTCACTCCCACCCCCACCCTCACTCCCACCCCCACCCTCACCCCCACTCCCCCACCCCCACCCTCACCCCCACTCCCCCACCCCCCCACCCTCACCCCCACCCTCACCCCCACCCTCACTCCCACCCCCAGCCCCACTCCCACCCCCCCACCCCCACCCCCCCACCCTCACCCCCACCCTCACTCCCACCCCCACCCCCACCCTCACCCCCACCCCCACTCCCCCACCCTCACCCCCACCCCCACCCCCACCCCCACTCCCACCCCCACCCCCACCCTCACCCCCACCCCCACTCCCCCACCCTCACCCCCACCCCCACCCTCACCCTCACCCCCACCCCCACTCCCCCACCCCACCCCCACCCTCACCCCCACCCCCACTCCCCCACCCCACCCCCACCCCCACCCTCACCCCCACTCCCACCCCCACCCCCACCCCCACCCTCACTCCCACCCCCACTCTCACTCCCACCCTCACTCCCACCCCCACCCTCACTCCCACTCCCACCCTCACCCACCCCCACTCTCACTCACACCCTCACTCCCACCCCCACCCACCCTCACCCCCACCCCCACCCTCACTCCCCCCTCACTCCCCCCCTCACCCCCACCCCCACCCTCACCCCCACCCTCACCCCCCCTCACCCTCATCAGGAGACTTGATGGGCCGAATGGCCTGATTCTGGTCCTATCACATGACCTCATGTGGCCATAACCAGGTGCCTGGGCTAATGACTGCTGCACATTGCCACGGCAACCGGCCTTGCTAGACCGGCCCATGGCCTTGGCCTCCTGGTGATCAATGGATGCACACGACACACAACTAGAGTTTATTTATTCCACACTGCCAGACCTTCAGTTACACACAGAACCCGCTTCTCTTACATAATTCTTTATAAAAAACCACATTAGTTTTGTGAATGCAGTCCGTCCACATCACATTTAAAATGTTGTCAAGGATTTTTTCTAGAAAAATAGATGAATGCTTATTCAGTGGAAGGAACAGGAGAGGGGGATTGTACTAGGATTTCAGCATGGCTGAATATCAACGTCGACAGCCTGTCACTCAGTATAAGGCAGCAGAGTCTTATCTCAAAACCTGAATAACAAATACATTTTTGCCTCACTAATGTTAAACACAAAACGATTCAGGCTACAGTGAGCTCGTAACGCTTGCTGGGATAAACATGCTTGTCGGAACCTGTCCAGGATGTTCATAGGCTTTGACCATGGACCTGGGGTGACGGGTTTTGGGCGAAGAATTCTTTCCGCCAGCTAGTCTCGTAGTTCCCACGTTCCAACAGGGTGCTATGCTTTGTGTCGATTGCTAACTCAGTTGCCTGCATTGCAGGACTTTAGTTGTTCAGAGATACAGCTTATTTTAAACCTACGTCAGGATGTGAAATATGCACTTTCATTCTGAGGCTGTGCCCTCTGGTCCTAGACTCCCCCACATCCTCTCCACACCCACTCGATCCAAGCCTTTCACCATTAATGTATTTTGTGTTTTTATGTGTGTGTGTGTGTATGTGTGTGTGTGTGTGTATTTGTGTGTGTGTGTGTGTGTGTGTATATGTGTATGTGTGTGTGTATGTGTGTGTGTATGTGTGTGAGTATATGTGTGTGAGTGTGTGTGTGTGTGTGTGTATATATGTGTGTGTGTGTGTGTGTGTGTATATGTGTGTGTGTGTGTGTGTGTGTGTGTGTGTGAGTATATGTGTGTGAGTGTGTGTGTGTGTGTGTATATATGTGTGTGTGTATGTGTGTGTGTGTGTGTGTGTATGTGTGTGTATATGTGTGTGTGTGTGTGTGTGTGTGTGTGTGTGTGTGTGTGTGTGTGTGTGTGTGTGTGTGTGTGTGGTGTGTGTGTGTGTGTGTGTGTGTTTATCACTATTGACAGATCAATTTCTCTCCTGGGATAAATACATTTTGTCGTATCGTATTGTATTCCGTATTTTCAATGAGGTCCCCCCTCATCTTTCACTGCAGCGAGCCCAGTGCCGACAAACGCTCATCGTATGTGAGCACACGTGTCCTGTCCATGGTGTCCATACATGGCCCAGGGATCTATCTCCACACAAATGGCCACCACCTTCCCCTCTCCACAACCACGCTGCACCTCACTGTGTCTGAGATGTGTCGGGATGTCCACAGGTCAGACAAGGTTCAATGTAGACGGACACTGTTCCGATTCCCCTCGTCCCTCTGTAGTTCACCCAGCTCCTGGTGGTCACTGCCTATCCTAGCCTCCTGCCCCTCCCCCAAACACCCACCCCCTCCCCAAACACCCTCCCCCTCCCCAAACACCCACCTCTCCCCCTCCCCAAACACCCACCCCTCCATGTCCCTTGCCCCTCCCCGAACACGCACACCCACCCCCACCCCGTCCCCTCAAGGTGTTGCATTTCAGAACATCGAACAGTACAGTACAGGAACAGGCCCTTCGGCCCATAAAGTTACTGCTGAACCTGATGCTGTTAAACTGACCTCACCTGCCTGTACATCTTGTTGGACCATGCTTTGTCCACTTGGCCTCTCCCCCCCTTCTCCATCGCCCCAAACACCCACACCCTCCCCCATCCCGTCCCCTCTCCCTCCCCGACATCCTGGTGCCCACCATTCCCATTGTCCCTCCCCCACCCCGTCCCCTCCCCCACCCCTCTCTCGGCCCCTCCCCCACCCCTCTCTCGGCCCCTCCCCCACCCCGTCCCCTCCCCCACCCCGCCCCCTCCCCGTCCCCTCCCCCTCCCCGTCCCCTCCCCCACCCCTCTCTCGGCCCCTCCCCCACCCCTCTCTCGGCCCCTCCCCCACCCCTCTCTCGGCCCCTCCCCCACCCTCTCTCGGCCCCTCCCCCACCCCGTCCCCTCCCCCACCCCGGCCCCTCCCCCACCCCTCCCTCACCTGGGTGATCCTGTCGTTCATGGTAGGTGACCTCCCTCTACGTGTAGTGGTCGTGGCCATAGTGGTGGTGGTCTCCATGATGGTGGTAGACATGTCCGCCAACAGTGTTGTGGCCGTAGTCTCAGTGGCAATGACCGAGGGCACCTCGCCCACCAGCCGCAGGTTGCCCTCCACCCTGACGTTGGGGTCACTCTCGGCCGCCAGGGTCAGCACCTTCAGGCCGTTGTAGTACAGTCCGGCCAACTGACCCTGGAAGGGGCGGCCATAGTCCTTCCCGCCGATCCTGACC
>JAWMAR010005035.1:0-36442 GCA_036785375.1 Leucoraja ocellata | reverse complement strand
GAAGACTCGTGAAGATTTTTCAACGTGATGAAAAATGTCCACGAGAGCTCCGAGTAACGACGAGTGGCCATTACCGTAAATCTCCCAGTTCGAATCAGGGCAAACTCGGCAGAATTTTAGGAATGAACTCATACCGTGGGACAGGGCTTGTTGTAACTCGCATGCGGCATTCAACATTGAAGTAATTGCTCCCAGCTTCACAGTAATGTCTAGTTTGTGGCTATGACCAGCGTGGCTGAACAACGGGCGCTCCTACGAGGAATGCGAGTGCAAGGAGCTGAACGCCAACCGAAGCTTGATAATTACCCGTCTTTCTGTGCAGAGGTTCTTCTGTGGAGATTTGAAGACGGAACACACCTTATTATGTACAAGTTGAGAGGAGAGATATTTTGCTTTCTTAAACAAATGACCCGACCAACAGGGTTTTAAATTAAGTTGTGTGCATGCATGATTACGATTTAGCCCGTGACCATCAGCTCGCTCAGTATCCAACCCAGTCTAAATCTGCCGACTTGTTCACTAAAGCAAAATGTAGAAATCTTCAGGATATTTTGGATGTTGCACTGAGATAGGTCAGATATACACGAGGATATTGCTGGCATCGATGGAATGGGAGAGACAATGCTGCTGTGATTTATTTATTATAGTTTCTACATTAGATTCCTCCCTTAACACATTTAGACATAATTCTCGGCAGATATGTTATCCCGCACTTCAGTTCCTCTCTGAATTTAGACTGAGTTACCGCGTAAATACACGTGTTTGTGCAGCAACTCAAAAGCAGGAGCATGTAACTGGTTTGGTCCGCGATAAACACCGGGTCACTGAAACTGTAAGCATAAAACCGCTTTGTTATCTGTGTCCAGAGGAAATATATAAAATACGTCATCCACAGTATAATGAAGTTGCCGGAAATTGCAAAGAGCAAGATGATTGACTTCCTTCTGCTTTCCAGCTCGGCATCATTCTGATTCGCACCATTTTTGCTGCCTCTCAGATTCCTGCGGACTTGACTGGCGCTTAAAATGTGCCCGACTGTTAGAGCGTTGAACAGTAATATCAGGAACATTGGGAGCAGAGGGGTGAAACATCGGTGAATCCAGTTGAATAATATCCATGTGCGTTCAATGTAGCATTCTTGTTTTACATTACACATCCAGTCTACATTGTGTACTGATATAGAAGGTTCGAATGCAAAGTACCAGGGGATGTTTTTGCAGCAGAACAGCGGACACACAGTTGCTATAACCCTGGCTGCAGTTTTCTCGGTGCAAAATCTGGATCTCAGCTTGTGGCAACAAATCATCAAATATCGATCAAATGTGAACGAGAGGGTTAACCACACGGAGATGTCTGTGACTGCGTGGTTAAGGGCCTTGTGGAAGGAACACACTTGAGTAATGAAGAGAAAAGTTGTGGGGAAATATAGATCATTGATACGAAAAAGTAAAACGTCAATGACAGCAACCAACAGATCCGCCGCAGCCATGGCCACAAGATAGCGTGATACACATTTGGAGAGACCGCACTTTCCCCGGGACAGGATCACAATGGATATCACATTAGCTGTGTTAGGGAAGAATCAAACATCGACACAGTGCATGAGCAGTGTAGGTTACAGGGTCCCCCATATAACACGCGATTTCACATTATGATTAGAGTTGAGCATAGACATTCATGACAGGGCGAGCGGCCCACCGCACAAAATGTTTAAAGGTTCAAGCTCAAGTGAGTTTATTGTCATGTGTCACTGATAGGACAATGCAATTATTGCCTTGCTTCAGCACAACAGAACATAGTAGGCTTTTACTACAAAACAGATCAGTGTGTCCATATACCATTATATAAATATATACACACATGCATAAATAAACTGATCAAATGCAAATTACAGATGATGGATTATTAATAATCCGAATTTTGTCCGAGCCAGGTTTGATAGCCTGATGGCTGTGGGGAAGTAGCTATTCCTGAACCTGGTTGTTGCAGTCTTCAGGCTCCTGTACCTTCTACCTGAAGGTAGCAGGAAGATGAGTGTGTGGCCAGGATGGTGTGGGTCTTTGATAAACTGACAGCCTTTTTGAGGCAGCGACTTGAGGTTGGGCGACGAGAACGAAAAGCATTTCCCCTGTTAGGACTGTCGCCAATGTTGACGGGCGAATGGAATCGCAATAGATGCGTGAATGAAAATAATGCTAGTTTTACAATGAATGTACACGGAATAATATTTTATCAGGTCGGATAAACATGATGTTCGCGGCAGGGGCTGTATTAGAGAAGAAATATGTGATCTGAAAATGAAGCAAGACGCCACGGCGTTTTATTGGTGGAGATAGTGAAATCAAATACCATCGGCCAACTTATAATGGATGTCTGAAAATGTAGCCGTGATTGTCTACGTCTTTAACTCATTTACGCTTCGTTTCATTAACATGACATGCTTACAGTAAACGATACAGTTATTTGCATCGAATTATATCGATACAGTTAATTGCAGTTATGTTCATCATTTTCTATTTGATTGAAACGTCCCGCAGTAAATCAATAAAATCGATTATTTTCACTTTATCATTTCAATTCATCAGTCAGTCACTGCTCTTGGACCGATCACTCTCGGTAACATCTCGCCAGTGACAAATTGTATAAGTGCCTCATTTTCCCTATTGCTGTTTACACACACATGGTTAGGATACCGGAACCGCCACACACGTACCTGAGATTCTGACCAGAGTCGCACAGAGACGGGATCTTCCTTCAGCCGTTTGCTCGGTGCAATGGATTCCCTGCGGCAGCGATGTCGCTTCTGTCACAGATTCTACAGACGGCAACTGCTTCTCACGCGCAAGGACAGAACAATGCGTCGAGAATGAAACATTGGACATTGAACGTTGAGTAGACTATGTTTGTTTCTGCTAAGAGTGGATATCCACCCACGGCAGGCATTGCAATGTTGATGAATAATATCCTTCACCTGGGTGTGAAGCAGTGGAGACATTATGGCCAACGGTACCGCAGCCGGGGTCATGTTTGATCAAAAACCAGAGTGTATCTATTGCAACCGAACGGCTCACGATATATGTGTGCACATAGGCGATGAGGAAGCGCGGTTTAATACACCTATACATGACGAGACGTCACCTGGTGTCACCGGATAGGAACAGTGTCTAGCCGATGAATGGATACTATAATGTAAACACAAAATATTTTATTGACTGCAGGAAGTTTCATTCAAACAGAACATTAATGGAATACATTAAATCAGTTCAACCAACTGCAGCATTTGCTATTGAAAATGTACCATTCAGTTGACCGAAACGAGGTATTGCTGAGTTCAGCCCTTCACAAACACGGCTGTAGTCGTCTTTCAATGGATTGGAGGACAGGGTCATCTAAACGCCACATATCTGCCAAGAATGGAGTAGGAAAAATGCTTTTATTGACGATTCATAACATAGATCCAATTACTTACCAAGAATTCCAAGCACTGCTATAATCGGGTAATAAATCATTTCTGCCTGGGCTATGGGAGGCACCAGAAAAAACGGATAATCGGATAATATAGTCATCCTGGAGGGACGTGAGAGAGAAGCTCAGAGTTCGATGCTGGAATGCAACTGACAGCGCGTTGCAGAGAAAGGCTTCATATCTACTCGAGATCGTCTTCCCCTGGGATCACGAAGACACAAACAAGAACATTAACATCACTTCATGGTATCTGAACATCGTGTCAACAATATTCACAGCTATGATTTCACCACACGACCTATAACCACTAATGATGTTTTTATCTAAGTGGAAAAACCTGAATTTAAGATTATATATTCACATAATTTCCCTCTATTCTGATTTAAATGTCGGAATTTGAATGCTATACAGTAACACGTTCAACAAGTGCGGCATCGCTTCTCTTATTCTGTAAAACCGTGCTTCTCTGCCAAAGCTCAAACTAAATCCAACAAGCAGAATCAAGCTGGCGCCCAGTCCCTCCAGCCTCCCAGACAACTTGACCAGTTGCATTTACCTACAGTCGAAACAGGTCGACAGGGAACGCCGCCACTTCCTTGACCACTAAACATCTTTCGAACACTTAGATAACAAGGATTCCTGCTTGTTGATCGGATATTGCTCCGCCTTCAATGCCATTATCACATCCAATCTTATCGTTAATATCCTGATCCTAGAAATATAGAGTAATAGAAAATAGGTGCACGAGTAGGCCATTCGGCCCTCCGAGCCTGCACCGCCATTCAATATGATCATGGGTGATCATCAAACTCTTCTCTCCATATCCCCTGATCCCTTTAGCCACAAGGGTCACATCTAACACCCGCTTAAATATAGCCAATTAACTGGCCTCAACTACATTCTGTGGCAGAGAATTCATGAGATTCACCACTCTCTGTGTGAAAAATGTTTTTCTCATCTCAGTCCTAAAAGATTACCCCTTCATCCTTTAACTGTGACCCCTTGTTCTGAACTGCCACAACATCGGGAACAATCTTCCTGCATCTAGCCTGTCCAAGCCCATTAGAATGTTATAAGTTTCTATAAGATCCCCCCTCAATCTTCTAAATTCTAGCCAGTACAAGCCGAGGGGTAGAATTGTGCATAGAAGTTGGGACGTCATGTTAAAATTGAACAGCGCATTGTTGAGGCAAATTCTGGAAAATGGTGTACAGTTTTGGTCGCCAAATTTTAGGAAAGATGTCAACAAGATAGTGAGAGTACTAGTGAGAGTACTAGAGGAGATTTACTAGAATGTTGCCTGGGTTTCAGCACCTACGTTACAGAGAAAGGTTGAACAAGATACGTCTTTATTCTTTGGAGCGCACAATGTTAAGGGGGACTTGATAGAGGTCTTTAAAATTATGAGAGGGATAGACATAGTTGACGTGGATACGCTTTTTGCATTGAGAGTAGGGAAGATCTAAACAAGAGTACACGATTTGAGAATTAAGGGCAACATGAGGGCGAACTTCTTTACTCAGAGAATGATAGATGTGTGAAATGCGCTTCCAGTGGAAGTGGTGGACGCAGGTTCGATTCGATCATTTAAAAATAAATTGGATAGGTATATGGACGGGAAAGGAATGGGTATGGTCTGAGTGCAGGTAGATGGGACTAGGTGAGAGGAAGTGTTCGGCACGGACTAGAAGGGCCGAAATGGCCTGTTTCCGTGCTGTAAATGTTATATGGTTATATGGTTATAGGATACACGTTGTCCACAGCAAGGGGCACACTAGAGGAGCAATAACAATATATATATGCGATGCTGCTGTTTGGGGTGAAAAGATGCAAGTGATCAGCGGTGATTTATTAATAGAGGTTTGCTCCATCAAATTAGGAAATTGCGATCGTAACCTTTACCAAAGACCATATTTGATAAAACAACAATCAGAAATATATGTGTAGCAGAGAGATATGAAGTTCACAAAATGAAAGATATGTTGCATCATCCAACTTTGTTAGTGCCGGCAAAACGCCGCGCCTTTCATGGATCATATGTTTACTCTCTTCATACGCGCATCAGTTGGTGGAAAATCGGTCGGAAGAGGGTGATGTCGGGAATGGCAGAGTAGATTATATTATCCCGTCTTTACTGAGAGGAACGTCACGTTTTTGATACCGTATACATTGGAATCCTTCTCATCCATCTGAGCTGACAGATGGTGTGCTATCTGATCCAGAATACCAGACTGATTCCTGGGATGTCAGGACTTTCATATGAAGAGAGACTGGATAGACTCGGCTTGTACTCGCTAGAATTGAGAAGATTGAGGGAGAATCTTATAGAAACTTACAAAATTCCTATGGGGTTGGACAGGCTAGATGCAGGAAGATTGTTCCCAATGATGGGGACGTCCAGAACAAGGGGTCACAGTTTAAGGATAAAGGGGAAGTCTTTTAGTAGCAATGTTACAAAATTTTGAGATTTAAAAAATCAAGTCTGTAATTTATCCCATCAGATAAAGCATAAAAAGAAGTTTAATTTGACAGCCAATTCACTTTCACATCTCAAGTATTTAAAAAGTTATGGACATTTTCATACTCGGAAATTAACATCTTGTTCCCTATTGATTTTCTATGGACATAACAAAAAAACTGTGATCGCGTGCTGTCAAAAGCCCATAACCTTCTTAAAAATTAAGAAAACTGAATGAAATTTCGTAGTTATCGTAGATTGAACCATTCTGAAACAAATATAAAATAATCTTACTTGGATGACCTGAAATTAAAACTTATAATTAGTTAGTTACCCAAGTGTAGCTAATTTCAAACTTCAATTACTAGATCTAAACATGTATCCATTTCTTAATAAATGATTAACATTTTTAAATAGCCCAAGTGTCCAAATAATATTCATAAATAATTCACAATAAGACATGATTTTTAAATCTCATTTACATTAATTTTTAGGCCAAATGGAAGGAATTTAGTGTTCAATTGCTGTAAATTAAAGTCCATTTAAATCAGCTTTCTAGTGGGATCCTGTGAACGCGCTGGTTTAGAACGTTCACATTGCGGTAGATTTGTGCCCCAAATGCCCAGAAAAATACTGCGGGATATAAAGAGCCCAAAATGAGCTACTCGCAATAGAAAACTTTGTATTAAGGGTTCTTAAGAAGCCCTTCTTAATGTAAAAATTAGCTACATACCTTCTGTATACAGCTGCATGCGGCCCTGTGGTTGCGTGAGGTCGCGGGTTTAGAGAGTGATTTTTAAACTATTATAACTATTATACAAGGCCATAAAAACTAATAATACCTTTTGCGACGGGGTCTTTCAGCGATTTTTCGTTAATGATTTACTAGGCTGAACATCTTCGATTGGAACAGCCTAGTGAAAATCGCGTTTTAAACCCGCTCCCTCTAAACAGCGCCAAAATCACACACACGGGCTGGGACAGATTTTCAGCGACGCTTCAGGTAGGCTTTGCAACATACCTACTTTTAGGAGTTCGATGAGAAAAATATTTTTCATTCAGAGGGTGATGAATCTCTGGAATTCTCTGCCACAGAAGGTAGTTGAGGCCAGCTCATTGGCTATATTTAAGGGAGAGTTAGATGTAGGTGACTCTTGTGGCATATTTAAACTATTCGTACTGTTTTTATCAGAAACTGGATTGTTTTTTTTAATTGCTTTTATTTTATGCGTGAAATGTTTAAGTTTTATGTGCGATGCTCAGGTATTCCCTGGGAAACGTCTTCCTATGTTGCACTGTACAACTGTTGCTTTGCAAGATGACAATAAAGGATAAAGGAAAGGAAAAGGAATAAATATCCTCTCTCATCGTTCTAAACTCCAGAGTGTACAAGCCCAGCCGCTCCGTTCTCTCAGCATATGAAAGCCCCGCCATCCCTGGAATTAACCTTGTAAACCGACGCTGCACTCCCTCAATAGCAAGATCCCTTCTCATCCTTCTAAATTCCAGTGAATACAAGCCCAGTCGACCCATTCTTTCATCAAACGTCAGTCCCGCCAACCTGATGAACCTATGCTGCACTTGCTCAATGGCAAGAATGTACTTCCTCAAATAAGATCTATGGACTTGTCGACCCATTCTTTCATCGTAACTCGAATACTGGCGATAATTCAGGAAAACCTACAGAGAATTTCAGCATGTTGCTGGCACGGCTATTCTGTTACCTCATTGCAGATATTGCAGGATATTGTTAGGGGAGAGATCGTTGCAGCGGGAAGACACATCGTGTTATTACCATGTTAATAGGGAATTTAACACGCGCTTAACAGTCCCACTGTGTTGCGGAAAGCGGAGATGTTAACAGATTTTTTCTCACCGAATGTCAAAATCCGGATTACAAAATATTGGGGGTGGATTGCCACAACTTCTCAAAACATGGGGGGGGGGGGGGGGTGGAGGGGATGGATTTCAGCCCATTCTACAAACAACATTGTGGTATTCACTTGGTCAGATCTCGAACCTTCTTAACATATCTTCAGACTGCTGGCACCTCTTCAGTTATACTGGTTAAAAGACGGGCAGCAGAATAAAATCAACATGGCGAAACAGATGGGTGAGGTGGAGTATGGGGGAGTACATGGGGGAACACTGTTCATAACTGAATGTCTTATTTCAATATTGTGGGATACATAATAATAATAATAATAATAATAATAATAATTTTATTTATAGAGCACTTTAAAAACAATCACAGTTGTAACAAAGTGCTGTACATCACTAATCATTGACAAAAAAAAAGTTAATACACACCAAAAATAACAATCAAAAGAAATAGTAGGAAAAGACAAGCAAAATAAAGAAACATCAAAAACACCAAAAACAGAAGCAAAGTCTCAGGCACGGTCAAAAGCCAGGGAGTACAAATGTGTTTTAACACTGGATTTGAAGATGGACAGTGAGGGGGCCTGTCTGATGTGCAACGGCAGGGTGTTCCAGAGTGCCGGAGCAGCAACAGAGAAGGCTCTATCCCCTCTGAGCCACCGACTAGACCTCGGTACCTCCAGGAGCAGCCGACCAGCTGACCTGAGGGACCGGGCAGGAGTGTATGGGTGGAGCAGCTCAGAGAGGTAAGGCGGGGCGAGCCCATTCAGAGATTACATACAGGAAGGAGCTTCAGATGTATAGATACGCCTGGTGTAACATGTATCTCTTCACGAGGCTGTAATTGCATCACAAGCCTCTCCTCGGTTCCCATGAGATTGATGAATAGTGTGCGTGTAAGCAGCAGATAGATTGCATTCATATAATATGGTTTTCGCATATGGCTATATCGGTTTCTCAAATAAAACTTTTATGGCTTTCGTGTTAAGAGCATCGAAGGAGCGCAATTGCTGAGCATGTTGTCACGTATTATGTAGAGACAAAGAGGTAAGGCCAATTATTTTGCTGTATTTGGAGTGAAATCGCTGATCCGGGCCTACGTGAGGTGACAGTTCTGAAATCGTGACCACGACTTTGTAATTTCAATATAGTTAATGAAAAACAAGGATTAGATCAGGAATAATGGCTTTAAAATTGACCAGGCCAAACCACTTATGACAACGAAGGGCCTAGCAGAGTGTTATTGAGGTCATGTGCTTGCAGGGAGTTATACATCTGCATAGTGGGGAGTATTAAAGCATAACATGCTCAGGATCAACGTGTATTTGGGACGGTGAAGCGCTGCTGTAACAAAAACCGGGATCCTGGGTATCGAACACCATTTAACGTTGGTCACAGAGTATAACAGAGGCGAGTAATACCTGCAGAAATTAACGAATAAATACATGCAGGAATAGGCCATTCGGCCCTTCGAGCCATCATGGCTGATCATCCAAAATCAGTACCCCGTTCCTGCTTTTCCCCCACATCCCTTCAATCCGATAGATAGATAGATAGATAGATAGATAGATAGATAGATAGATAGATAGATAGATAGATAGATAGATAGATAGATAGATAGATAGATAGATAGATAGATAGATAGATAGATAGATAGATAGATAGATAGATAGATAGATAGATAGATAGATAGATAGATAGATAGATAGATAGATAGATAGATAGATAGCCTTTTATTGTCATTCAGACCGAAGTGTGAACGAAATTGCAGCAGTCATACATATAATACCATACAATAAAACAACAATAAACACACATTAACATCCACCACAGTGAGACCACCCAGCATCTCCTCACTGTGATGGAGGAAAAAGTCTTAGGTCTGCAGTCTCTTCCCTCCTCTTCTCCCTCTGCGCTGGGGCGATACCCCCCCCCCCCCCCCCCTCCCCCGGGCGATGTTAAAAACAGTCCCGCGGCTCAAACACCGCGGCCCGGGGTGGTCGTAGCTGCCGCCCACCAGTTCTGCAGACGCAGCCGCTGGCCCGCGGCCGAACCCCGGACTCAGGCCACCACCGCCAGAACACCGTCCCAGCCACCCTCACGTGAGTACTGCGCCGTCTTCAGCCTCGGGCTGGGCCGCCCCGGACATGGGCGTCGCTTCTCCCCCGGACCGGGCCGCCCCGACATGGGCGCCGCTTCTCCCCCGGACCGGGCCGCCCCGACTTGGGCGTCGCTTCTCCCCCGGACCGGGCCGCCCCGACTTGGGCGCCGAACCTCCCTCGGGCTTCCAGCGCCGCACCTTCCCGAGCTCGGGCGCTCCGACGGGAGCCTCGTTCCACCCTCGGGCTGGCCGCCCTCAGGGGAGCGTCCCAACCTCTTCCAGCCCTGAGCCGGACCACCCTCACGGGAGTGAGCTCAGGGCGAGTCCTGACGGTGCTCTGCCTCTGGAGCCTCGAGGTCGTCAGCTCCATTAGGCCTCAGCACACAGACGGAGGGAGAGAAGGGGAATACGACAAAAAGGTCGTATTCCCCCGCAGGGAGAGACTGTTAACCCCGTTTCAACCCCCACCCCCAAAAACACAAGCTAAAACCAAAACACTAGACTAAACAAACAAAATAAACAACATACAAAACACAAAAACAACGGAACTGCCGGTGAGGCGCTGCAGCCAGAGCCGCGCCGCCACTCCTCAAAGGAATGGGAAACTGTCATATAACCAACCAGCTTCAAAGACACGAAAAGCAGAAGAAGCTCACCCTATCGACGGTATCCCCGTTTAGGACGTACATGGTAAATGGTAGGGAATTGAAGAATGCAGGTGAACAGAGGGATCTGGGAATAACTGTGCACAGTTCCCTGAAAGTGGAATCTCATGTAGATAGGGTGGTACAGAAAGCTTATGGTGTGCTTGCCTTTATAAATCAGAGCATTGAGTATAGAAGTTGGGATGTAATGTTAAAATTGTACAAGGCATTGGTGAGGCCAATTCTGGAGTATCGTGTACAATTTTGGACGCCTAATTATAGGAAGGATGACAACAAAATAGAGAGTACAGAGGAGATTTACTAGAATGTTGCCTGGGTTTCAACAACTAAGTTACAGAGAAAGGTTGAATAAGTTAGGGCTTTATTCTCTGGAGCGCAGAAGGTTAAGGGGGGGACTTGATAGACGTCTTTAAAATGATGAGAGGGATAGACAGAGTTGATGTGGACAAGCTTTTCCCTTTGAGAATAGGGAAGATTCAAACAAGAGGACATGACTTCAGAATTAAGGGACAGAGGTTTAGGGGTAACATGAGGGGGAACTTCTTTACTCAGAGAGTGGTAGCGGTGTGGAATGAGCTTCCAGTGGAAGTGGTGGAGGCAGCTTCGTTGGTATCATTTAAAAATAAGTTGGATAGGCATATGGATGAGAAGGGAATGGAGGGTAATGGTATGAGTGCAGGCAGGTGGGACTAAGGGAAACAACGTTGTTCGGCACGGACTTGTAGGGCCTGTTTCCGTGCTGTAATTGTTATATGGTTATATGGTTATATGGTTATATGGTTAAAAGCTGCCATGGCCAGATGGGGCTATGAACCTGGCAAAACCACCTGTGAATGTGGAGAAGAGGACTATACAAAGCAGCACTGCCTTGTCTGCCCCCTACTTCCCAACCAGTGCAGCCCAAAGGATCTTGCAGTGTTCAATAAAAACACAGAGGACTGTGTAAAAGAATGGGAAACTGTCAATATAATCAACCAGCTTCAAAGACACGAAAAGCAGAAGAAGCTCACCCTATCGACGGTATCCCCGTTTATTCTCAATGGTGTGTACGTCCTCGGATGATGTGCACTCCTAAAGTCCCTGATCAGCTCATTAGTTCTTTTGATGTTCAAGAGGAGGCTGTTGTCCTGACACCAGAGATGCTAGAACACCAGGGTGCTAGGACAATCCTTCTTGCTTGTACCAGTTCCTCATGCGTTAGTCAGCGGGATGAATAAGGGGAAGCTTAAGTGAACTAAACTATTTTCAATGTTTAAAAGATCACTGGTATCACTTAGTGTTTTGATATTGTTACGCAGCCTGGATTAGTGAGTATTAGCTGTCAGGAGAGGTTGGAAAATCTTGTTATGTTTTCCCTGGAGCGTCGGAGATGTGGGGAGCCCTAATCATAGAAACATAGAAACATAGAAATTAGGTGCAGGAGTAGAGGCCATTCGGCCCTTCAAGCCTGCACCGCCATTCAATATGATCATGGCTGATCATCCAACTCAGTATCCCGTACCTGCCTTCTCTCCATACCCCCTGATCCCCTTAGCCACAAGGGCCACATCTAACTCCCTCTTAAATATAGCCAATGAACTGGCCTCAACTACCCTCTGTGGGTGAGAGTTCCAGAGATTCACCACTCTCTGCGTGAAAAAAAAGTTCTTCTCATCTTCGTTTTAAAGGATGTCCCCCCTTATCCTTAAGCTGTGACCCCTTGTCCTGGACTTCCCCAACACCAGGAGCAATCTTCCTGCATCTAGCCTGTCCAACCTTTTAAGAATGTTGTAAGTTTCTATAAGATCCCCTCTCAATCTCCTAAATTCTAGAGAGTATAAACCAAGTCTATCCAGTCTTTCTTCATAAGACAGTCCTGACATCCCAGGAATCAGTCTGACGAACCTTCTCTGTACTCCCTCTATGGCAATAATGTCCTTCCTCAGATTTGGAGACCAAAACTGTACGCAATACTCCAGGTGTGGTCTCACCAAGACCCTGTACTCAAGTCAAGAGTCAAGAGAGTTTTATTGGCATGTGTCCCAGATAGGACAATGACATTATTGCTTGCTCAGCACAGCAGAATATGTACACATAATACAGAACAGGAGATAAAAGTTCAGTGTGTCTATAGACTATAGATCATATATATATACACAATAAATAAACAGATCAAGTGCAATAGGCTGTTATTGTTCAGAGTTTGGTTGATGTTGTATTTAGTAGCCTGGTGGCTGAGGGGAAGCGCCTGTTCCTGAACCTGGACCTCAGGTTCCAGATCTTAGGTTTCTGTACCTTGTTCCTGAAGGCAATGTGTGGCCAGGATGGTGTGGGTCCTCGGCGATGTTGTCTGCCTTTTCGAGACAGCGACTGCGATAGTCAGATACCTTTGATGTTGGGGAGGTCAGAGCAGGTGATGGACTGGGCGGTGTTTACAACTCGTTGTAGTCTTTGCCGCTCCAGGACGTTCAAGTTGCCGAACCAGGCCACGATACAACCTGTCAGAATACTCGCTGCCGTGAACCTGCATGCTCTTAGAGAGGGAGGGGTGCAGAGAGGGGGGCAGAGAGGGAGGGGATGCAGAGAGGGAGGGGGCAAAGAGGGAGGGGGCAGAGAGGGAGGGGATGCAGAGAGGGGGGTAGAAAGGGAGGAGGGAGAGAGGGGAGGCAGAGAGGGAGGGGATACAGAGAGGGAGGGGATGCAGAGACGGGGGGAGCAGAGAGGGAGGGGATGCAGAGAGGGGGGCAGCAAGGGAGAGTGGAGAGAGGGGGGTGGCAGGGAGGGCGCAGAGAGGGAGGGGTGCAGAGAGGGAAGGAATGCAGAGAGGGGGGTCAGAGAGGGGGGGGGAGAGAGGGAGGGGACAGATAGGGAGGGGGCAGAGAGGGAGGGGGCAGAGAGGAAGGGGGCAGAGAGGGAGGGGGAAGAGAGAGAGGGGGCAGAGAGGAAAGGGGCAGAGAGGGAGGGGGTAGAGAGGGAGGACGCAGAGAGGGAGGGGGTAGAGAGGGGGGGCTGAGAGGGAGGTAGACGAGAGGGAGGGGGGCAGAGAGGTAGGGAATGCAGAGAGGGGGGCAGAAAGGGAGGATAGAGGGGAGGATCAGAGAGGTAGCGGGCAGCGAGGCGGGATCAGAGAGGGAGAGCAGATAGGCAGGGGGTAGAGAGGGAGCGGGCAGAGGGGGAGGGGTGCAGAGAGGGAGGAGATGCAGAGAGGGGGGATCAGAGAGCGAGGGGGGCAGAGCGGGGAGGATCCGAGAGGGAGGAGGACAGAGAGGGAGGGGTCAGAGAGGAAGGGGGTAAGAGAGGCAGGGGAGCAGAGAGGGAAGGGGCAGAGAGGGAGGAGGACAGAGAGGGAGGGGCAGAGAGGAAGGAAGCAGAGAGGGAGGAGGCAGAGAGGGAGGGGTCAGAGAGGAAGGGGGTAAGAGAGGCAGGGGAGCAGAGAGGGAAGGGGCAGAGAGGGAAAGGGGCTGAGAGGGAGGGGGAATGAGAGCGAGGGCGGCAGCGAGGGGCATCAGAGAGGGAGGAACAGAGAGAGAGAGGGCTGAGAGGGAGGTAAAGAGAGGGAGTGGGCAGAGAGGGAGGGGGCAGAGAGGGAGGGTGCAGAGATAGAGGAGGAAGATAGGGAGGGGGCAGGAAGAGGAAGGGGACAGAGAGGGAGGGGGAGCAGAGAGGGAGAAGGCAGATAGGGAGCGGGGCCAGAGAGGGAAGGGGCAGAGAGGGAGGGGGACAGAGAGAGGGGGTAGGGGGGCGGAAAGGGAGGGGAACAGAGAGGAAGGGGGAAGAGACGGAGGGGGAAAGAGAGAGGGGAAAAGGGACGGCGGGTGGCAGAGAGGGAGGGGAGCAGAGACGGAGGGGGTACAGAGAGGGAGGAGGTACAGAGAGGGAGGGGGTACAGAGAGGAGGGGTCAGAGAGGGGGGCGACAGAGAATGAGGGGGCAGAGAGGGAGGGGGCAGAGAGGGAGGGGGGACAGAGAGGGAGTGGGTGACAGAGAGGGAGGGGGCAGAGATGGAGGAGGGAAGATAGGGAGGGGAGACAGAGAGGGAGAAGGCAGAGAGGTAGTGGTCTAGACGGAGGGCGAAGCTAGGGAGGGAACAGAGAGGGAGGGGGCAGAGTGGGAGGGGAAAGAGAGGGAAAGGGGACAGAGAGGGAGTGGCGACAGAGAGAGATGGTGCAGAGAGGGGCGGGGCAGAGAGGAAGGACAGAGAGGGAGGGGGAAGAGAGGGAGGGGGCAGAGATGGAGGGAGAAGATAGGGAGTACGCAGGAAGAGGGAGGGGGCAGAGAGGGAGTGGGATATGAGAGGGAGAAGGCATATTGGGAGGGGGGTCAGAGAGGGAGGGGGGCAGAGAGGGAGGGGGCAGAGAGGGAGTGGGCAGAGAGGGAGATGAGCAGAGAGGGAGGGGGTTGAGAGGGGGTCAGATTGGGAGGGGGCAGGAAGAGGGAGTTAACGGAGAGGGAGGGGGAAGAGAGGGAGAAGGCTGATAGGGAGGGGGACCAGAGAGGAAAGGGGCAGAAAGGGAGAAGGGACAGAGAGGGAGGGGCAGAAAGGGAGAAGGGACAGAGAGGGAGAAGCAGAGAGGAAGGGGAACAGAGAGAGGGGGAAAGAGACGGGGGGAAAGAGACGGGGGGGAAAGAGAGGAAGGGGAGCAGAGAGGGAGAGAGCAGAGACGGAGGGGGGACAGAGAGGAAGGGGGTACAGAGAGGGAGGGGTCAGAGAGGGGGGTCGTCAGAGAGGGAGGGGGCAGGGAGGGAGGAGGGAAGAGACGGAGGGGGCAGAGAGGGAGGGGGGACAGAGTGGGAGAGGGCAGAGAGATAGAGGTCAGAGAGGGAGGAGAAAGAGGGAGGGGGAAGAGAGGGAGGGTACAGAGTGGGAGGGGGCTGAGAGGGAGGTGGAATAGAGAGGGAGGGTCGACAGAGAGGGAGGAAGCAGAGAGGGAAGGGGCAGAGAGGGAGAGGGCAGAGAGGGAGGGGGCAGAGAGGGAGGGGGCCAGAGAGGGAGAGGGCAGAGAGGGAGGAATCAGAGAGGGAGGAGCGACAGAGAGGGAGGGGGACAGAGATGGAGGTGGCAGAGAGGGAGGGGATGCAGAGAGAGGGGATCAGAGAGGACGGGAGCAGAGAGGGAGCGGGCAGATAAGGAGAGGCAGAGAGGGTGGGGGCAGAGAGGAAGGGGGAAAAGAGGGAGAGGGGACAGAGAGGGAGAGGGAAGAGAGGGAGGTCAGAGAGGGAGGGGGCAGAGACGAAGGGGGGGTGAGAGGGAGGGGACAGAGAGGGTGGGGGCAGAGAGGGAGAGGGAAAATAGGGAGGAAGCACAGAGAGGGAGGGGGCAGAGGGGGTGGAGGCAAAGCGCGGAGGGTCAGAGAGGGAGAGGGGACAGAGAGGGAGAGGTAAGAGAGGGAGGTCAGAGAGGGAGGGGGCAGAGAGGGAGTGGGCAGAGAGGGAGAAGGACAGAGAGGGAGAGGGCAGAGAGGGAGGGGCCAGAGAGGGAGGTGGCAGAGAGGGAGGGGATGCAGAGAGAGGGGATCAGAGAGGATGGGAGCAGAGAGGGAGCGGGCAGATAGGGAGAGGCAGAGAGGGTGGGGGCAGAGAGGAAGGGGGGAAAAGAGGGAGAGGGGACAGAGAGGGAGAGGGAAGAGAGGGAGGTCAGAGAGGAGGGGGCAGAGACGGAGGGGGTTGAGAGGGAGGGGACAGAGAGGGAAGGGGCGAAGAGAGGGAGGGGATATAGGGAGTGGGCAGAGAGGGAGGGGCAGAGAGGAGGGGGCCAGAGAGGGAGGGGGTAGAGAGGGAGGGATAGAGAGGGACGGGACATAGAGGAAGGGGGCAGAGATGGAGGGGAGCAGAGAGGGAGGGGGCAGAGAGGGAGGGAGGCAGAGACGGAGGGGGGATGAGAGGGAGGGGACAGAGAGGGAAGGGGCAAAGAGAGGAGGAGGGGAAGAGAGGGAGGGGGGCTGAGAGGGAGGGGATAGAGTGGAAGGGGATCAGAGAGGGAGGGGGGCAGAGAGGGAGTGGAGCAGAGAGGGAAGGGAACAGCGAGGGGGAATCAGAGAGTGTGGGGCAGAGAGGGAGGGGGCAGAGCGGCAGGGGGGCAGAGAGGGAGAGGGCAGATAGGGAGGAAGCAGAGAGGGGGGAGGCAGAGAGGGAGGGGACAGAAAGGGAGGGGGTAAGAGAGGCAGGGGAGCAGAGAGGGAGGGGGAGGCAGAGAGGGAGTGAGGACAGAGAGGAAGGGAGTAGAGAGGAGGGGGAAGAGAGGGAGGACAGAGAGGGAGGCGGCAGAGAGGGAGGGTGCAGAGATAGAGGAGGAAGATAGGGAGGTGCAGGAAGAGGGAGGGGACAGAGAGGGAGGGGGAGCTGAGAGGGAGAAGGCAGATAGGCAGCGGGGCCAGAGAGGGAAGTGGCAGAGAGGGAGGGGGGACAGAGAGAGTAGGGGGGAAGGGAGGGGAACAGAGAGGAAGGGGAAGAGAAGGAGGGAGACAGAGAGAGGGGAAAAAAGGGACGGCGGGGGGCAGAGAGGGAGGGGAGCAGAGAGGGAGGGGTAACAGAGAGGGAAGGGGAACAGAGACGGAGGGGGTGCAGAGAGGAAGGGGTCAGAGAGGGGGGCGACAGAGAATGAGGGGGCAGAGAGGGAGGGGAGCAGAGAGAGAGGGGGGACAGAGAGGGAGTGGGGGACAGAGAGGGAGTGGGGAACAGAGAGGGAGTGGAGACAGAGAGGGAGGGGGAAGAGAGGGAGGAGGGAAGTTAGGGAGGGGAGACAGAGAGGGAGAAGGCAGAGAGGTAGGAGTCATAATGGGAGGGGGAAGCTAGGGAGGTAACAGAGAGAGAGGGGGAAGAGTGGGAGGGGGAAGAGAGGGAGAGGGGACAGAGAGGGAGTGGCGACAGAGAGAGAGGGGGCAGAGAGGGACGGGGCAGAGAGGAAGGACAGAGAGGGAGGGGGAAGAGAAGGAGGGGCAGAGATGGAGGGGGAAGATAGGGAGTACTCAGGAAGAGGGAGAGGGCAGGGAGGGAGTGGGGTATGAGAGGGGGAAGCCATATAGGGAGGGGGCACAGAGAGGGAGGGGGGCCAGAGAGGGAGGGACAGAGAGGGAGGGGGAAGGAGAGGGAGGGGGTGACAGAGAGGGAGGGGAACAGAGAGGGAGGCGGCAGCGAGGGTTGGGGACAGAGAGGGAGGGGGGGACAGAGAGGGAGGGGAGCAGAGAGGGAGGGGGTGAGAGGGGGGTCAGAGAGGGAGAAAACAGAGAGGGGGGCACAGAGAGGGAGGGGGACAGAGAGGGAGCGGGCAGAGAGGTAGGACAGAGAGGGGGTGAGCAGAGATGGAGGGGGTGAGAGGGGGGTCAGAGAGGAAGAAAACAGAGAGGGGGCACAGAGAGGGAGGGGGACAGAGAGGGAGCGGGCAGAGAGGTAGGGCAGAGAGGGGGGGAGCAGAGATGGAGGAGAAGATAGGGAGGGGGGCAGGAAGAGGGAGTTAACATAGAGGGAGGCGGACCAGAGTGGGAGAAGGCAGATAGGGAATAGGACCAGAGAGGAAAGGGGAAGAGAGGGAGAAGGGACAGAGAGGGACTACCAGAGGGGGAGGGGAACAGAGAGGAAGGGGAACAGAGAGGAAGGGGCAGAGAGGTAGGGGGACAGAGAGAGGGGGAAGAGACGGGAGAAAGGGAGGAAGGGGAGCAGAGAGGGAGGAGGAAGAGAGGGAAGGGGGACAGAGATGGTGGGGGGACAGAGATGTAGGGGTCAGAGAGGGGGGTCGTCAGAGAGGGAGAAGGAAGAGACGGAGGTAGCAGAGAAGGAGGTGAGACAGAGAGGGATGGAGACAGAGAGGGAGTGGAAGCCAGAGAGGCAGGAGGCAGAGAGGGAGAAGGGAAGAGACGGAGGGGGCAGAGAGGGAGGGGGGACAGAGTGGGAGAGGGCAGAGAGGTAGAGGTCAGAGAGGGATGAGAAATATAGGGAGGGGGAAGAGAGGGCGGGGACAGAGTGGGAGGGGCAGAGAGGGAGGGAGCAGAGAGGGAGGCGGCAGAGAGGGAGGGGGACAGAGTGGGAGCGAACAGAGAAGGAGGAATCAGAGAGAGAGGAGGCAGAGCGGGGAGGTTCAGAGAGGGAAAGCGACAGAGAGGGAGGGGGCAGAGATGGAGGGTGCAGAGAGGGTGGGGGAAGAGAGGGAGAGGGAAAATATGGAGGGAACCCAGAGAGGGAGGGGGAGGAGGCAAAGCGCGGAGGGTCAGAGAGGGAGGAGGGCAGAGAGGGAGAGGGCAGACAGGGAGGTCGCAGAGAGGGAGGAGTCAGAGAGGGAGGCGACAGAGAGGGAGGGGGCAGAGAAGGAGGGGAAGAGAGGGAGAGGCCAGAGATTGATGGGGCAGAGAGGGGGAGGGCAGAGAGGGAGGGCGCAGAGAGGAAGGGGGCAGAGCGGGGAGATTCAGAGAGGGAGAGAGCAGAGAGGGAGGTGGCAGAGAGGGAGTAGGCCGACAGGGAGGGGGTAGAGAGGGAGGCGGCAGAGAGAGAGGGGGCAGAGCGGGGAGATTCAGAGAGGGAGAGGGCAGAGAGAGGGATGGGACAGAGAGGGAGGGGACAGAGAGGGAGGGGACAGAGATGGAGGGGGTAAGAGAGGCATGGGAGCAGAGAGGGAGGGGACAGAGAGGGAAGGGGGCTGAGAGGGAGGGGCAGAGAGGGAGGAGGGCTGAGAGGGAGGTACAGAGAGGACGGGGGCAGAGAGGGAGGGGGCAGAGAAGGAGGCGGCGGAGAGGAGGGGGCGGGGAGGGAGTGCGGGCAGACAGGGGGGGAACAGAGAGGGAGGGGGGCAGAGAGGGAGGCGCGCAGAGAGGGAGTGAGGACAGAGAGGGAGTGAGGACAGAGAGGAAGAGAGCAGAGAGGGAGGGAAAAGAGAGGGCGGGGGAGAGAGGGAGGTGGAAGATAGAGAGGGGGCACAGAGAGGGGGGGACAGAGAGGGAGGGGAAAGAGAGGGAGGTGGAAGATAGAGAGGGGGCACAGAGAGGGAGGGGACAGAGAGGGAGGGGGCAGAGAGGGAGGGCGCAGAGAGGCAGGTGGCAGAGAGGGAGTGGGGAAGAGCGGGGAAGCTCAGAGAGGGAGGAAGTCAGAGAGGGAGGAAGCAGAGATGGAGGGGACAGAGAGGGAGGAGACTGAGAGGGAGGAGGACAGAAAGGGTGAGGGTAGAGAGGGAAGAATTAGAGAGGGAGGAGACAGAGGGGGAGGGGGTCGCAGAGAGGAAGGTGGAAGAAAGGGAGGACGCAGAGAGGGCGGGTGCAGAGAGGGAGGGGGCAGAGAGGAAGGGGGCGGAGAGGGACGGGGCAGAGAGGGAGGGGGTAAAGAGGGAGGGGGGACAGAGACGGAGAGGTCAGAGAGGGAGTGCAGAGAGGGAGGGGCAGAGAGGGAGGGGGCAGAGAGAGAGGGGGAAAGAGCGGGGGGTATCTGAGAGAGAAACGGTAGAGACGGAGCGGACAGAGAGGGAGGGGACACAGAGGGAGGAAGCAGAAAGGGAGAGGGTAGAGAGGGAGGGAACAGAGAGGGAGGAGACAGAGAGGGATGGGACAGAGAGGGAGGACGATCAGAGAGGGAGGAACAGAGAGGGAGGGGGAAGAGAGGGTGGGGGCAGAGAGGGAGGGGGCAGAGAGGGAGGGAATAGAGAGGGAGGGGGCAGAGAGGGAGGGGGAAGAGAGGGAGGGGGGATAGTGGGGGATCAGAGAGGGAGGGGGTAGAGAGGGAGGGGCAGAGAGGGAGGGAATCAGAGAGGGAGGGGACAGAGAGGGAGGGAATAGAGAGGGAGGGGCAGAGAGGGAGGGGGCCAGAGAGGGAGGGGGATGAGAGGGGGGGGGCAGAGAGGGAGGAGGACAGAGAGGGAGGGAGCAGAGAGAGAGGGGAGCAGAAAGGGAGGAGCGCGGAGAGGGAGAGAGCAGAGAGGGAGGACAGCGAGGGAGAGGGTACAGAGTGGGAGGGGGAAGAGAGGTACGGGGCAGAGAGGGAGGGGGCAGAGAGGGAGGGGGGTCAGAGATGGAGGCGGCAGAGAGGGAGGGGGAAAAAAGAGGGAGGACAGAAAGGGAGGAGTTAGAGAGGGAGGGGGGACAGAGAGGGAGGGGGAACAGAGAGGGAGGGGCAGAGAGAGGGCGGGGACAGAGAGGGAGGGGGCACAGAGAGGGAGAGCAGAGAGGGAGGAGGCAGAGAGGGAGGGGGGAAGAGAGGGAGGGGGGAAATAGAGGAAGGGGGGAAGAGAGGGAGAGCAGAGAGGGAGAAGGGAGAGAGGGAGGGCGGACAGAGAGGGAGGGGGGACAGAGTTGGAGAAGGGCCAGAGTGGGAGGGTAGGATAGGGAGGGAGCAGAGAGGGAGGGGGAAGAGAGGGGGCACATAGAGGGAGGGGACAGAGAGGGAGGGGACAGAGAGGGAGGGGGCAGAGAGGGAGGGGGCAGAGAGGAAGGTCAGAGAGGGATGGGGGACAGAGAGGGAGAAGAGAGGGAGGAGGCAGATAGGGAGGGAGCAGAGAGGGACAAGGACAGAGAGGGGGGTGCAGAGAGGGATGGGGGACAGAGAGGGGGCGGAGAGGGTGGGGGCAGAGAGGGAGGGGGAAGAGAGGAAAGGGGGCTGAGAGGGAGGGGACAGAGATGGAGGGGGTAAGAGAGGCATGGGAGCAGAGAGGGAGGGGACAGAGAGGGAAGGGGGCTGAGAGGGAGGAGCAGAGAGGGAGGAGGGCTGAGAGGGAGGGGGGCTGAGAGGGAGGGGGACAGCGAGGGGCATCAGAGAGGGAGAAAGCAGATAGGGAGGAGGGTGAGAGGGAGGGGGGAGAGAGGGAGGGGGGACAGAGAGGGGGAAGAGAGGGAAAGAGCAGATAGGGAGAGGGCAGATAGTGAGGGGGAACAGAGAGGTAGGACGCAGAGAGGGAGGGGACAGAGTGGGAGGGGGGCCAGAGGAGGGGAACAGAAAGGGAGGCGGAAGAGAGGGAGGGGGCAGAGAGAGAGGAGGGATAGAGAGGGAGGGGAAAGAGAGGGAGAAGGATAGAGTGGGAGGGGGGTAGAGTGGTAGGTGGGACAGAGAGGGAGGGGGACAGAGAGGGAGGGGGAAGAGAGGGAGAAAAGAGAGGGAGGTCGCAGAGAGGGAGGGGGGCAGAGGGGGAGAGAGGGAGGGGGCAGAGCGGGGACAATCAGAGAGGAATGGGGGTAGATAGGGAGGGGGAACAGAGAGGGAGGGGTAAGAGAGGGAGGCGACCAGCGAGGGGGATCAGAGATGGAGGTACAGAGAGTGAGGGGGCTGAGAGGGAGGGGGAAGAGGGGTAGGAGGCAGAGAGGGAGAAAAAAGAGAGGGAGGAGGCAGAGAGGGAGGGTGCAGAGAGGGAGGGGGCAGAGAGGGAGTAGACAGAGAGGGAGGAGGACAGAGAGGGGGGAGACAGAGCGGGGAGGTTCAGAGAGGGAGGGAGCAGAGAGGGAGGACAGAGAGGGATGGGGCAGGGAGTGAGGGTGCAGAGAGGGAGGAGGGCAGAGAGGGGGGAGGCAGAGCGGGGAGGTTCAGAGAGGGAGGGAGCAGAGAGGGAGGACAGAGAGGGATGGGGCAGGGAGTGAGGGGGCAGAGGGGGAGGGGGAGAGAGGGAGAATGAAGAGAGGGAGGGGGCAGAGGGGTAAGTGGCGGAGAGGGAGGGGGCAGATAGGGAGATGGGACAGAGAGGGAGGGGGCAGTGAGGGAGGGGGCAGAGAGGGAGGGGCAGAGAGGGAAGCGGCAGTGAGGGAGAGCAGATAGGGAGGGGGGACAGAGAGGTAGGCGGAAGAGAGGGAGAGAACAGAGCGGGGAGAATCAGAGAGGGAGGGGGCAGAGAGGGAGGGGGCAGAGAGGGAGGGGGCAGAGAGGAAAGTGGCAGAGAGGGAGGGGGAAGATAGGGAGATGGGACAGAGAGGGAGGGGGCAGAGAGGGAGGGGAAAGAGAGGGAGGGGCAAGAGAGGGAGGGGCATAGAGGGATGGGGGCAGAGAGGGGGGCGGCAGATAGGGAGCGGGAACAGAGAGGGAGGGGACAGAGAGGGAGGAGGCGGAGAGGGAGGGGGACAGAAAGGGAGGGGAGACAGTAAGGGAGGGGAGAGAGAGGATGGGGGCAGAGAGTGAGGGGGCAGAGAGGGAGGGGGAGAGAGGGAGGGGGCACAGAGAGGGAGTAGGACAGAGAGGGAGTGGGCAGAGAGGGAGGACAGAGAGGGAGGACAGAGAGGGATGGGGCAGAGGGGGAGGACGGAGAGGGATGGGACAGAGAGGGATGGGGCAGAGGGGGAGGACGGAGAGGGAGGCGGCAGAGAGGGAGAGGGCAGAGAGGGAGGGGACAGAGAGGGAGGGGGCAGAGAGGGAGAGGGCAGAGAGGGAGAGGGCAGAGAGGGAGAGGGCAGAGAGGGAGAGGGCAGAGAGAGGAGACAGAGAGGGAGGGGGAAGAGAGGGAGGGGCCAGAGAGGGAGGGGGAAGAGAGGGAGGGGGCAGAGAGGGAGAGGGCAGAGAGGGAGGAGGCAGAGAGGGAGAAGGCAGAGAGGGAGGAGACAGAGAGGGAGGACTGACAGAGAGGGAGGGCGCATAGAGGGAGGGGACAGAGAGGGATGAGGCAGAGAGGGAGAGACAGAGGGGGAGGGGGAACAGAGAGGGAGTAGGCAGAGAGGGAGGGCGCGAGAGGCAGGGGATAGAGAGGGAGGGGGCCAGAGAGGGAGGGGGAAGGGAGGGAGGGGGCCAGAGAGGGAGGGGGAAGAGAGGGAGGGGGCAGAGAAGGAGCAGAGAGGGATGGAGCAGAGAGGGAGGGGGTCAGAGAGGGGGCAGAGAGGGAGAGGGCAGAGAGGGATGGGGACAGAGAGGGGGAAGAGAGGGAGGAGCCAGAGAGGGAGGGGGCAGAGAGGGAGGGGGCAGAGAGGGAGGAGACAGAGAAGGAGGAGGCAGAGAGGGAGCAGGCAGGAGGGAGGGGGAAGGGAGGGCGGGGACAGAGAGGGAGGTGATGCAGAGAGGTATGTGGACTGAGAGGGGGAGAGAGGGAGTGGGCAGAGAGGGAGGGGGACAGAGAGGGGGCAGAGAGGGAGGGGGCAGAGAGGGGGCAGAGAGGGAGGGGGCAGAGAGGGAGGAGAACAGAGAGGGGGCAGAGAGGGAGGGGGACAGAGAGGGGGCAAAGAGGGAGGGGGCAGAGAGGGAGGGGAACAGAGAGGGGGAAGAGAGGGCGGGGGCAGAGAGGGATGGGGACAGAGAGGGGGAGAGAGGGAGAGGGCAGAGAGGGAGGGGGCAGAGAGGGGTGCAGAGAAGGCGGGGATGCAGAGAGGGGTGCAGAGAGGGCGGCAGAGAGGGTGGGACAGAGAGGGAGGGGGGAGAGAGGGAGGGGATGCAAAGAGGGGGAAGCGATGGAGGGGGCAGAGAGGGAGGGAGGCAGAGAGGGAGGGGACAGAGAAGGAGGGGGACAGAGAGGGGGAAGAGAGGGAGGGGCAGAGAGGGAGGGGGCAGAGAGGGAGGAGATGCAGAGAGGGGGTTCAGATAGGAAGGAAGCAGAAAGGGAGAGGATACGATAGGGAGGGGGTAGAGAGGGTGGGGCAGAGAGGGGGGTCAGAGAGGTGGCAGAGAGGGAGGGGGCAGAGAGGCATGGGGACAGAGAGAAGGCAGAGAGGGAGGGGGAAGAGATGGAGGGAGCAGAGAGGGAGGAGGCAGAGAGGGAGGGGGTAGAGAGGGTGGGGGCAGAGAGGGAGGGAACAGAGAGTAAGTGAGCAGAGAGGGAGGGGAGCAGAGAGGGAGGGGGAAGAGAGGGGGATCAGAGAGGGAGAAACAGAGAGGGAGGAGGCAGAGAGGAAGGGGGCAGAGAGGGAGAAAGGAAGAGAGGGAGGGGGTAGAGAGGGAGGGGGGTAGAGAGGGAGGGGGGAGAGGGGGGTCGGAGAGGGAGGGGGTAGAGAGGGAGGAGAGAGAGAGGGAGGGGGACAAAGAGGCTGGGAGGACAGAGAGGAAGGGGGCTGAGAGGGGGCACAGAGAGGGAAGAGGCAGAGAGGTAGGGAGCACAGAGAGTGAGGGGGCAGAGAGGGAGGGGGCAGAGAGGGAGGGCGCAGAGAGGGGAGCTATAGAGGGAGGCGGCGTAGAGAGGGAGGGGGGACAGAGAGGGAGGGGGCAGAGCGAGAGGGGGCAGAGAGAGTGGGGGCAGAGAGGGAGGGGGCTCAGAGAGGGAGAGGGCAGAGAGGGAGAGGGACAGAGAAGAAGATTGAGTAGAGAGGAATGGGGCAGAGAGGGAGAGGGCAGAGAGGGAGAGGGCAGAAAGGAAGCGGGACAGAGAGGGAGGGGAGACAGAGAGGGAGGGGGAGCAGAGAGGGAGGCGGCAGAGAGGGTGGGGGCAGAGAGGGAGGGGGGAGAGAGGGAGGGATGCAAAGAGGGGGGAGCGATGGAGGGGGCAGAGAGGGAGGGAGGCAGAGAGGGAGGGGACAGAGAAGGAGGGGGACAGAGAGAGGGAAGAGAGGGAGGGGCAGAAAGGGAGGAGATGCAGAGAGGGGGTTCAGATAGGAAGGAAGCAGAAAGGGAGAGGATACGATAGGGAGGGGGTAGAGAGGGTGGGGCAGAGAGGGGGGTCAGAGAGGGGGCAGAGAGGGAGGGGGCAGAGAGGCATGGGGACAGAGAGAAGGCAGAGAGGGAGGGGGAAGAGATGGAGGGAGCAGAGAGGGAGGAGGCAGAGAGGGAGGCGGTAGAGAGGGTGGGGGCAGAGAGGGAGGGGACAGAGAGTAAGTGAGCAGAGAGGGAGGGGAGCAGAGAGGGAGGGGAAGAGAGGGGGATCAGAGAGGGAGAAACAGAGAGGGAGGAGGCAGAGAGGAAGGGGGCAGAGAGGGAGAAAGGAAGAGAGGGAGGGGGTAGAGAGGGAGGGGGGAGAGGGGGATCAGAGAGGGAGGGGGTAGAGAGGGAGGAGAGAGAGAGGGAGGGGGACAGAGAGGGAAGAGGCAGAGAGGAAGGGAACACAGAGAGTGAGGGGGCAGAGAGGGAGGGGACAGAGAGGGAGGGGGCAGAGAGGGGAGTTATAGAGGGAGGCGGCGTAGAGAGGGAGGGGGAACAGAGAGGGAGGGGGCAGAGAGAGAGGGGCAGAGAGAGTGGGGGCAGAGAGGGAGGGGGCTCAGAGAGGAGTGGGCAGAGAGGGAGGTGGCAGAGAGGGGTTAGAGAGGAGTTATAGAGGGAGGCGGCGTAGAGAGGGAGGGGGGGGCAGAGAGGGAGGGGGTGCAGAGAGGGATGACGGAGAGGGATGGGGCAGAGAGGGAGGGGACAGAGAGGGAGGTGGCAGAGAGGAAGGGGGCTGAGAGGGAGGGGGCCAGAGAGGGAGAGGACAGAAAGGAAGCGGGACAGAGAGGGAGGGGAGACAGAGAGGGAGCGGATACAGAGAGGGAGGGGGCAGAGAGGGATGACGGAGAGGGATGGGGCAGAGAGGGAGGGGAAGAGAGGGGGATCAGAGAGGGAGAAACAGAGAGGGAGGAGGCAGAGAGGAAGGGGGCAGAGAGGGAGAAAGGAAGAGAGGGAGGGGGTAGAGAGGGAGGGGGGAGAGGGGGGTCGGAGAGGGAGGGGGTAGAGAGGGAGGAGAGAGAGGGGAGGGGGACAAAGAGGCTGGGAGGACAGAGAGGAAGGGGGCTGAGAGGGGGCACAGAGAGGGAAGAGGCAGAGAGGAAGGGAGCACGAGAGTGAGGGGGTAGAGAGGGAGGGGACAGAGAGGGAGGGGGCAGAGAGGGGAGCTATAGAGGGAGGCGGCGTAGAGAGGGAGGGGGACAGAGAGGGAGGGGGCAGAGAGAGAGGGGCAGAGAGAGTGGGGGCAGAGAGGGAGGGGGCTCAGAGAGGGAGAGGGCAGAGAGGGAGAGGGGACAGAGAGAAGATTGAGTAGAGAGGAATGGGGCAGAGAGGGAGAGGGCAGAGAGGGAGAGGGCAGAAGGAAGCGGACAGAGAGGAGGGGAGACAGAGAGGGAGGGGAGCAGAGAGGGAGGCGGCAGAGAGGGTGGGGGCAGAGAGGGAGGGGGGAGAGAGGGAGGGGATGCAAAGAGGGAAGCGATGGAGGGGGCAGAGAGGGAGGGAGGCAGAGAGGAGGGGACAGAGAAGGAGGGGGACAGAGAGAGGGAAGAGAGGGAGGGGGCAGAAAGGGAGGAGATGCAGAGAGGGGGTTCAGGATAGGAAGGAAGCAGAAAGGAGAGGATACGATAGGGAGGGGGTAGAGAGGGTGGGGCAGAGAGGGGGGTCAGAGAGGGGGCAGAGAGGGAGGGGGCAGAGAGGCATGGGGACAGAGAGAAGGCAGAGAGGGAGGGGGAAGAGATGGAGGGAGCAGAGAGGGAGGAGGCAGAGAGGGAGGCGGTAGAGAGGGTGGGGGCAGAGAGGGAGGGGACAGAGAGTAAGTGAGCAGAGAGGGAGGGGAGCAGAGAGGAGGGGGAAGAGAGGGGGATCAGAGAGGGAGAAACAGAGAGGGAGGAGGCAGAGAGGAAGGGGGCAGAGAGGGAGAAAGGAAGAGAGGGAGGGGGTAGAGAGGGAGGGGGAGAGGGGGGTCAGAGAGGGAGGGGGTAGAGAGGGAGGAGAGAGAGAGGGAGGGGGACAAGAGGCTGGGAGGACAGAGAGGAAGGGGGCTGAGAGGGGGGACAGAGAGGGAAGAGGCAGAGAGGAAGGGAACACAGAGAGTGAGGGGGCAGAGAGGGAGGGGACAGAGAGGGAGGGGGCAGAGAGTGGAGTTATAGAGGGAGGCGGCGTAGAGAGGGGAGGGGGACAGAGAGGGAGGGGGCAGAGAGAGAGGGGCAGAGAGAGTGGGGGCAGAGAGGGAGGGGGCTCAGAGAGGGAGAGGGCAGAGAGGGAGGGGGCAGAGAGGGGAGTTATAGAGGGAGGCGGCGTAGAGAGGGAGGGGGGGGCAGAGAGGGAGGGGGTGCAGAGAGGGATGACGGAGAGGGATGGGGCAGAGAGGGAGGGGACAGAGAGGGAGGTGGCAGAGAGGAAGGGGGCTGAGAGGGAGGGGGCAGAGAGGGAGAGGGCAGAAAGGAAGCGGGACAGAGAGGGAGGGGAGACAGAGAGGGAGCGGGATACAGAGAGGGAGGGGGCAGAGAGGGATGACGGAGAGGGATGGGGCAGAGAGGGAGGGGACAGAGAGGGGAGGACAGAGCGGGAGGGGCAGAGAGGGAGGGGGGAGAGAGGGAGGGGCAGAGAGAGAGGGGACAGAGAGGAGAGGACAGAGCGGGAGGGGGGTCAGAGAGGGAGGGGAAGAGAGGGAGGTGGCACAGAGCGGGGGGAAGGTGGTAGATAGGGAACGGTAGATAGGGAGGGGCTGGGGTAGGTAGGGAGGGGGAGGGATTGATAGGGAGGTGGAGGGGTAGGTAGGGAGGGGGAGGGGTATATAGGGAGGAGACGGGGATAGGTAGGAGGAGGAGGGGATAGAGGGGAAGGGAAAGGTGGCAGAGGCAGATCCACCAGGCACCGGGCGGCAGACCTGAGCGATACCGCGGGCGTGCGAGCGGACGTCGGCCCGAGGACCGCAAGTTCGGCCGCCGCAGTCTCCAGTCAAGGGACCGACATCATCTCCAGGCTCGTCCTTTCTTCCACCAGCGGCGTCTGCACCACCTGTGTAACCCATTGTGAGGTCATCATAGAAACATAGTCAATAGGTGCAGGAGTAGAGGCCATTCGGCCCTTCGAGCCTGCACCATTCGCAATTCAATATGATCATGGCTCATCATCCAACTCAGTATCCCGTACCTGCCTTCTCTCCATACCCTCTGATCCCCTTAGCCACAAGGGCCACATCTAACTCCCTCTTAAATATAGCCAATGAACGGTGGCCTCAATTACCCTCTGCGGCAGAGAGTTCCAGAGATTCACCACTCTCTGTGTGAAAAAGTTCTTCTCATCTCGGTTTTAAAGGATTTCCCCCTTATCCTTAAGCTGTGACCCCTTGTCCTGGACTTCCCCAACATCGGGAGCAATCTTCCTGCATCTAGCCTGTCCAACCCCTTAGGAATTTTGTAAGTTTCTATAAGATCTCCCCCCAAATCTTCTAACTTCTACCGAGTACAAGCCGGGTCTATCCATTCTTTCTTCATATGAAAGCCCTGATATCCCAGGTATCAGTCTGGTGAACCTTCTCTGTACTCCCTCTATGGCAAGAATGTATTTCCTCAGATTAGGAGACTACATGCTGGGACATTTCACTCCGCAACTCCCTGGGTAACTCATCCACCCCCCCCCCCCCCCCCCACCCCCACCCAGGTACATTCCCCTGTACCGCAGACGATGCAACACCTGTCGCTATAACTCCTCCTTCGACTCTGTCCAGGTATCCCGACAGTCCTTTTAGGTTAGACAGATGTTCACTTGTACCTTCTCCAACCTCATCTAATGTATCTGTTGTTCAACATGTGGACGCTTATACATTGGCGAGACAAACGCAGACTGGGCGATCGATTGGCGGAACAACTTCGCTCAGCCCGCGTGAACCAACCTGGTCTCCAGCTTGCTGCATGCTTTAATTTTCCTGCCCAATCCTACCCAGACCTTTCGGTTTCCTCTATTTTTAGAGTGAGGCTAATAATCACAAATTGGTTCCACGGGTGACCTGTGAACCTGCCGATTAGTGAATTGTCCATTAGCTTTCCCCCACTGTACAGATAAACGGGAGAATCTGGGACGGTTGATTTGAAAGCGGGAATATAACAGCGAGCTGATGTCGGATGTGTGGACATGACCTTTGACAGTCGGAGCGGATCCAGGCTGAGATATTATTCCTGACCTAAATCCCTGGACTGCACTCCTGCAGCCTACCCCTGTCCCACGGTGCGAGTTCATTCCAAGAGCTCTCCTGCGTTTAAAAATAAAATCAAAACTCGTGGTAAGCACGGAGAATGAACGTAGCGGGTGCGTCGGAGCTCGGGGTCGAAACTGAGCGCCAACGTGATGAAAAATGTCCACGAGAGCTCCGAGTAACGACAAGTGGCCATTACCGTAAATCTCCGAGTTCGAATCAGGGCAAACTCGGCAGAATTTTAGGAATGAACTCATACCGTGGGACAGGGCTTGTTGTAACTCGCATGCGGCATTCAACATTGAAGTAATTGCTCCCAGCTTCACAGTAATGTCTAGTTTGTGGCTATGACCAGCGTGGCTGAACAACGGGGGCTCCTACGAGGAATCCGAGTGCAAGAAGCTGAACGCCAACTGGAAGCTTGATAATTACCCGTCTTTCTGTGCAGAGGTTCTTCTGTGGAGATTTGAAGACGGAACACACCTTATTATGTACAAGTTGAGTGGAGAGATATTTTGCTTTCTAAAACAAATGTCCCGACCAACACGGTTTTAAATTAAGTTGTGTGCATGCATGATTACGATTTAGCCCGTGACCATCAGCTCGCTCAGTATCCAACCCAGTCTAAATCTGCCGACTTGTTCACTAAAGCAAAATGTAGAAATCTTCAGGATATTTTGGATGTTGCACTGAGATAGGTCAGATATACACGAGAATATTGCTGGCATCGATGAAATGGGAGAGACAATGCTGCTGTGATTTATTTATTATAGTTTCTACATTAGATTCCTCCCTTAACACATTTAGACATAATCTCGGCAGATATGTTATCCCGCTCTTCAGTTCCTCTCTGAATTTAGACTGAGTTACCGCGTAAATACACGTGTTTGTGCAGCAACTCAAAAGCAGGAGCATGTAACTGGTTATGTCCGCGATAAACAACGGGTCACTGAAACCGGTAACATAAAACCGCTTTGTTATCTGTGTCCAGAGGAATACTATAAAATACGTCATCCACAGTATAATGAAGTTGCCGGAAATTGCAAAGAGCAAGATGATTGACTTCCTTCTGTTTTCCAGCTCGGCATCATTTTGATTCGCACCATTTTTGCTGCCTCTCAGATTCCTGCGGACTTGACTGGCCTTAAAATGTGCCCGACTGTTAGAGCGTTGAGCAGTAATATCAGGAACATTGGGAGCAGAGGGTTGAAACATCGGTGAATCCAGGTGAATAATATCCATGTGGGTTCAATGTAGAATTCTTGTTTTGCAATACAAATCCAATCTACATTGTGTACTGATATAGAAGGTTCGGATGCAAAGTACCAGGGGATGTTTTTGCAGCAGAACAGCGGACACACAGTTGCTATAACCCTGGCTGCAGTTTTCTCGGTGCAAAATCTGGATCTCAGCTTGTGGCAACAAATCATCAAATATCGATCAAATGTGAACGAGAGGGTTAACCACACGGAGATGTCTGCGACTGCGTGGTTAAGGGCCTTGTGGAAGGAGCACACTTGAGTAATGAAGAGAAAAGTTGTGGGGAAATATAGATCATTGATACGATGAAGTAAAACGTCAATGACAGCAACAACAGATCCGCCGCAGCCATGGCCACAAGATAGCGTGATACACATTTGGAGAGACCGCACTTTCCCGGGACAGGATCAGAATGGATATCACATTAGCAGTGTTAGAGAAGATTCAAACATCGACAAAGTGCATGAGCAGTGTAGGTTACAGGGTCCCCCCATATAACACGCGATTTCACATTAAGATTAGAGTTGAGCATAGACATTCATGACAGGGCGAGCGGCCCACCGCACAAAATGTTTAAAGATTCAAGTTCAAGTGAGTTTATTGTCATGTGTCCCTCATAGGACAATGCAATTATTGCCTTGCTTCAGCACAACAGAACATAGTAGGCTTTTACTACAAAACAGATCAGTGTGTCCATATACCATTATATAAATGTATACACACATGCATAAATAAATTGATCAAATGCAAATTACAGATGATGGGTTATTAATAATCAGAATTTTGTCCGAGCCAGGTTTGATAGCCTGATGGCTGCGGGAAGTAGCTATTCCTGAACCTGGTTGCTGCAGTCTTCAGGCTCCTGTACCTTCTACCTGAAGGTAGCAGGAAGATGAGTATGTGGCAGGATGGTGTGGGTCTTTGATAAACTGCCAGCCTTTTTGAGGCAGCGACTTGAGGTTGGGCGACGAGAATGAAAAGCATTTCCCCTGTTAGGACTGTCGCCAATGTTGACGGGCGAATGGAATCGCAATAGATGCGTGAATGAAAATAGTGATAGTTTTACAATGAATGTACACGGAATAATATTTTATCGGGTCGGATAAACATGATGTTCGCGGCAGGGGCTGTATTAGAGAAGAAATATATGATCTGAAAATGAAGCGAGACGCCACGGCGTTTTATTTGTGGAGATAGTGAAATCAAATACCATCGGACAACTTATAATGGATGTCTGAAAATTTACCCGTGATTTTCTACGTTCTTTAACTCATTTACGCTTCGTTTCATTAACATGACATGCTTACAGTAAACGACACAGTTATTTGCATCGAATTATATCGATGTACGTATTGCAGTTATGTTCATCATTTTCTATTTGATTGAAACGTCCCGCAGTAAATCAATAAAATCGATTATTTTCACTTTATCATTTCAATTCATCAGTCAGTCACCGCTCTTGTCCGATTACTCTCGGTAACATCTCGCCAGTGACAAATTGTAATAAGTGCCTCATTTTCCCTATTGCTGTTTACACACACATTGTTAGGATACCGGAACCGCCATACACGTACCTGAGATTCTGACCAGAGTCGCACAGTGACAGGATCTTCCTTCAGCCGTTTGCTCGGTGCAATGGATTCCCTGCGGCAGCGATGTCGCTTCTGTCACAGATTCTACAGACGGCAACTGCTTCTCATGCGCAAGGACAGAACAATGCGTCGAGAATGAAACATTGGACATTGAACGTTGAGCAGACTATGTTTGTTTCTGCTAAGAGTGGATATCCACCCACGGCAGGCATTGCAATGTTGATGAATAATATCCTTCACGTGGGTGTGAAGCAGTGGAGACATTATGGCCAACGGTACCGCAGCCGGGTCATGTTTGATCAAAAACCAGAGTGTATCTATTGCAACCGAACGGCTCACGATATATGTGTGCACATAGGCGACGAGGAAGCGCGGTTTAATACACCTATACATGACGAGACGTCACCTGGTGTCACCGGATAGGAACAGTGTCTAGCCGATGAATGGATACTATAATGTAAACGCAAAATATTTTATTGACTGCAGGAAGTTTCATTCAAACAGAACATTAATGAAATACATGAAATCAGTTCAACCAACTGCAGCATTTGCTATTGAAAATGTACTATTCAGTTGACCGAAACGAGGTATTGCTGAGTTCAGCCCTTCACAAACACGGCTGTAGTCGTCTTTCAATGGATTGGAGGACAGGGACATCTAAACGCCACATATCTGCCAAGAATGGAGTAGGAAAAATGCTTTTATTAACGATTCGTAACATAGATCCAATTACTTACCAAGAATTCCAAGCACTGCTATAATCGGGTAATAAATCATTTGTGCCTGGATTATAGGAGAATGCACATAAAACGGATAATCGGTGAATATAATTCTCATCCTGGAGAGACGTGAGAGAGAAGCTCAGAGTTCGATGCTGGAATGCAACTGACAGCGCGTTGCAGAGAAAGGCTTCATATCTACTCGAGATCGTCTTCCCCTGGGATCACGAAGACACAAACAAGAACATTAACATCACTTCGTGGAATCTGAACATCGTATCAACAATATTCACAGCTATGATTTCACCACACGACCTACAACCACTAATGATGTTTTTATCTAAGTGGAAATAACTGAATTTAAGATTATATATTTACATAATTTCCCTCTATTCTGATTTAAATGTCGGAATTTGAATGCTATACAGTAACACGTTCAACAAGTGCGGCCTCGCTTCTCTTATTCTGTAAAACGGTGCTTCTCTGCCAAAGCTCAAACTAAATCCAACAAGCTGTAACAAACTTTCAAAGTTTCGCTCGACTCGCAGTGATACAACTAGATTCGAATCAATATCAATTTCGACTCGCTAGAGGTTACTAGAAGAATAACGATACATGTAAAGCGGGACAGTATTGCGAGTTCAGTGAATCACAATATTGGGAGTGGATGGCAGCAAATGTAGTCGTGGGTTCATAGAATCATAGAGCCATACATTGTGAAAACAGGGCGTTCGGCCCAACTCTCCCACACCTACCAATATGTCTTACATACATGTATTCTGCATGTGTTTTGCAAAGACATGCGAGTCCTCGAGTTGCTAGGACACTGCAAGTGTCATGCATGTCCCGGTGCGGATGACGACGCTGGGATAGGTGAGGAGGGGACACGGGTTTGCTCTTGAGTACGAGCACTCTCTAGGTAGGTATGTTGCAAAACCTACCTGAATCGTCGATGAGAATCTGCCCCAGCCCGTGTGCGCGATTTTGGCGCTGTTTAGAGGGGGCGGGTTTAAAACGCGATTTATACTATGCTGTTCCAATCGAAGATTTTCAGCCTAGTAAATCATTAACGGAAAATCACTGAAAGACTCCGTCGCAAAATGTATTATTACTTGTATAGGCCTCGAATAATAGTTATAATAGTTTTAAAATCACTCTCTCAACCCGCGACCTCTCGCAGCCCCAGGGTTTTATAAAGCAAACATTAAAGGTATGTACCTTATTTTTACATTAAAAGGGGCTTCTTAAGACCCCTTTATACAAAGTTTACTATAGCGAGTAGTTCATTTTGGGCTCTTTACATCCCGCAGTATTTTCTGGGCATTTGAGGGCACAAATCCAGCGCAATGTGAACGTTCTAAACCAGCGCGTTCACAGGAACCCACTAAAAAGCTGATTTAAAATGGACTTTAATTTACAGCAATTGAACAATAAATTGCTTCCATTTGGCCTATAAATTGATGTAAATGAGATTTAAAAATCATGTTTTATTGTGAATTATTTGTGAATATTATTTGGACACTTAGGCTATTTAAAATGTTAATCATTTATTAAGAAATGGATAGATGTTTAGATCTAGTAATTGAAGTTTGAAATTAGCTACAATTGGGTAACTAACTAATTATATGCTTTAATTTCACGTCATCCAAGTAACATTATTTTATATTTGTTTCAGAATGGTCCAATCTATGATAACTGAAAATTTCATTCAGTTATCTTAATTTTTAAGAAGTTATGGCCTTTTGATTGTCCATGATCACAACTTTTTTGTATGGCCATAGAAAATCAATAGGGAACAAGATGCTAATTTCCGAGTGTGAAAATGGCCATAACCTTTTAAATACTTGAGATATGAAAGTGAATTAGGTGTCAAATTAAACTTCTTTTTATGCTTTATCTGATGGGATAACTTACAGACGCTTCAGGTAGGCTTTGCAACATACCTACTTTTAGGACTGAGATGAGAAAAAGATTGTTCACACAGAGAGTGGTGAATCTCTGGAATTCTCTGCCACAGAAGGTAGTTGAGGCCAGTTAATTGGCTATATTTAAGGGGGAGTTAGATGTAGGTGACTCTTGTGGCTAAAGGGATCAGGGGGTATGTAGAGAAGGCAGGTACCGGATACCGAGTTGGATGATCAGCCATGATCATATTGAATGGCGGTGCAGGTTCGAAGGGCTGAATGGCCTCTACTCCTGTACCTATTTTCGATGTGTCTGTCTGTCCGCATTCCTCCCTCGGTGCTGGGCAGAGGTGTGCACTGACACTGATGGGCCAGAGAGTTTGTTTAGACTCGAAGCCGCAACCATGCGTTGTTCCCAGATGTACCTGTTCCGTCAAAACATCTCAAATACCTGCTGATTGGTAGATAGAAACATAGAAAATAGGTGCAGGATTAGGCCATTCTGCCCTTCGAGCCTGCACCGCCATGCAATATGATCATCCAACTCAGTATCCTGTCTCTCTCTCCCAAACCCCCTGGTCCCTTCAGCCACAAGGGTCACATCTAACTCCTCTTAAATATAGCCAACGAACTGTGGCCTCAACTACCTTCTGTGGCAGAGAATTCCAGAGATTCACCACTCTCTGTGTGAAAAATGTTTTTCAAATCTCGGTCTTCTCGGTCTTGGACTTCCCCAACATCGGGGACAATCTTCCTGCACCTAGCCTGTCCAACCCCTTAAGAATTTTGTAAGTTTCTATAAGATTCCCCCTCGATCTTCTAAATTCTAGCGAGTACAAACCGAGTCTATCCAGTCTTTCTTCATATGGAAGTCCTGACTTCCAAGGATCAGTCTGGTGAACCTTCTCTGTACTCCCTCTATGGCAATAATGTCTTTCCTCAGATTAGGGTATTATTCATCAACATTACAATGCCTGCCATGGGTGGATATCCACTATTAGCAGGAACACACATAGTCTACTCAATGGGGAAGCTCAATGTTTAATTCTCTACGCATTGTTCTGTCCTTGCGCGTGAGAAGCAGTTGCCTTCTGTAGCATCTGTGACAGCAGCAACATCGCTGCCGCAGGGAATCCATTGCACCGAGCAAACGGCTGAAGGAAAGTCCCGTGTCTGTGCGACTCTGGTCAGAATCTCAGGCACGTGTGTGGCGGTTCCGGTATCCTGACAATGTGTGTGTAAACAGCAATAGGGAAAATGAGACATTTCTACAATTTACAACTGGCGGGATGTTACCAACAGTGATAGGACAAGAGCGGTGACTGACTGATGAATTGAAATGATGAAGTGAAAATTGATGTTATTGATTTACTGCGGGACGTTTCAGTCAAATAGAAAATGATGAACATAACTGCAATACCTACATCGATGTAATTCGATGCAAATAACTGTATCGTTTACTGTAAGCATGTCATGTTAATGAAACGAAGCGTAAATGAGTTAAAGACGTAGAAAATCACGGCTAAATTTTCAGACATCCATTATAAGTTGTCTGATGGTATTTGATTTCACTATCTCCACAAATAAAACGCCGTGGCGACTCGCTTCATATTCAGATCACAAATTTGATCTCTAATACAGCTCCTGTCGCGAACATCATGTTTATCCGACCTGATAAAATATTATTCCGTGTAAATTCATTGTAAAATTATCATTATTTTAACC
>JAWMAR010005034.1:0-36455 GCA_036785375.1 Leucoraja ocellata | reverse complement strand
CTATGCGTCAGTAGATAGGGTGGTTATGGGGTAAAAGGAGCAAATTAATAATATTAATATAATATGATGATCAACAGTATGTCACCATGCTCACAAGATGCCTCCTCGTGGGGAGGGTGGAGACGCAAGAAGCACAGCAATTGGAAAGGACCTGTGGGTGCTGGCCTTTTCGGAGACATTCGTCTCCTGTGAATAGAAAAGCAACTTTCATGACAAACCAGTCTTTTGATTTCAGCCAAAATAAGTGTCCTAGAATTCAATTCAACCCCCCCCCCCCCCCCCACCCCCCCAACAAGTGAAGCCTTCCAGGTCTGAAAACACTGGAGATCGCCAACGGCCCAGGCCGATTTACTGGCGAGAGGAAAAGAGCTAATGTTTGAGATTGATGACCTGTCATCAGAACTGGAAAAGGTTTGAGATACAAGAAGTTTTAAGCAGAACAAAAGAACGGAGAATGAATTGTCAAAAGTAAACCGAATGCAAGAGAAAGAGAGTTGATGTGATCTTTAAGTGGAGTGGGGTTCATTTGTACGTGAGTTCCCTATATTTTATTCTACAAATGATATATTTTACAACTCTCATTTTACCACATTTCAATAAATATTATTGAAACTTTATCTTGACCAAACACCTGTGGTAACAATATTTGAGGTGTTAATTCATAAATTAATTTCAGTTATTAGTTTTGTTTTATATACAGTACAGTCTTTTGAACTGTGCAATAATATGCATTTCTTTAAGTCTGTTAGTGTAACATTTTTAATTCACCATGGGTGGTCTGGGCACCACTTTGTGAGCGGGAGAGAGACGAGGGGGAGTATAGAATTGGTTCCTTTGGCCCTTTCCAAAAAACAATGAAGCCTGGGTCTTGCTGGTGCAGGATTCCTAGCTCGCAGAGTGCCTTGGGTTCCAAAGCCAGTGTAACTCCAGAAAGGTTGCTTCTTAGTCTAAGGAGTGTAGTTCTGTCATATACTACTCTCGCACAAAGCTATGACGGTACAGATGGTACAGACAACATATTAAACATAAAACGCACATCGCTATCGGGAGCTGGAGTAGCCGCTGCCGTACAGGGCACCGCCATCTCTGTTCCAATTTTGCACACCTTTTTAACTTAAAAATCGAAACAAATGCGATAAAATTTGACTAGTTGGCAGGTATGGTCTATGTAACGAGCTACCATAGAAGGTCATTCAGGCAAGTACTATAACAACATTTAAAGAACATTTGGACAGGTACATGGATCAGAAAGGTTCAGGAGGAAACAGGTCAAATGTGTGCAGGTGCCACTACTGTAGCATAGATGAAGCATTTTGGTCAGCATGGGCAAGTTGGGCCGCATGGCCTAATTCTGTGCTGAATGTTTCAATGGTAGGTGGCGCGACTCTCGTCAGCAGCGGCCTCTGCAGCCCGTCTGCGTTTTTATTATTTTTTGTCTATGTTTTTATGTAGTTTTTTTTTTTTTTTTTGGGGTGTGTGTGTGTGTGGGGGGGGGGGGGGGGGTAACTTTTAATCTCTCCCTGCACGGGAGACCCGACCTTTTTTTTGCCGGGTCTCTGTTGCCGTTGGGGCTGCAACGAGGAGCGGCCTCCAACAGGAAGACCGGGGGCTCTGGTGCCGACGACTCACCTGACCGTCGCGGAGCTGGCCGAGTCGAGCGGGTTGAGTGGTGGTGGAGCGCTGCTGCAGCCCGACCTCCGGAGATTCGGAGGCTGCAACTGCGGGTCTGGCGGACGGCGGCACCGGGAGCCCGTGGGTCCCTGGAGGGAGACTTTTCAGGGCTCCCGCAACAGCGACTTCTCCCGCCCGAGTTGCGGGGTTGAAGAGCTCCTGGAGCGGGGCCTTACAGCATCGCCCCGCGCGGCTTGGAATGGCCGCGGGACTCTGCGAGCGCACCGCCGGGAGCTCTAACATCAAGAACCCGGTGTGCGACCTTGCATCACCCGGCGTGGCTTTAATGGCCGCGGGGACAATCGCCATCGCCAGCCGGGGGCTTTGACTTTGACTCTGATATTGGGGGGGGGAGATGCAGTGGAGAGATACGTTTTTTTGACTTTCCATCACAGCAATGTGATGGATGTTTATGTAAATTATGTTGTGTCTTGGGTCTATTTGTTTGTAATGTATGGCTGCAGAAACGTCATTTCGTTTGGACCTCAAGGGGTCCAAATGACAAATAAATTGAATTGAATTGAATGATTCCGTAAAATGTGTTCCTTCATTACTTCACCCGCATTCTGTTTGTAAGAGTCCCCTGATATATTGCAAGGTGCCCGAAGACAGTTTCTTTAATTGTTATTTGGGCGACATTTTACAGCATGTTACACTTTAAAGCAAAAATGTGAATAGACAATAGACAATGGACAATAGGTGCAGGAGTAGGCCATTTGGCCCTTTGAGCCAGCACTGCCATTCAATGTGATCATCGCTGATCATCACCAATCAGTACCCCGTTCCGGCCTTCTACCCATATCCCCTAACTATCTTTAAATGCCCTATCTAGCTCTCTCTTGAAAGTATCCAGAGAACGGGCCTTCACCGCCCTCTGAGCCGGAAAATTCTAACTCTCAGTGAGAATAAGTGTTTCCTCGTCTCCGTTTCTAAATGGCTTACCTCTTATTCTTAAACTGTGACCCCTGGTTCTGGACTCCCCCAACATCGGGAACACGCCTCTAGCCTGTCCAAACCCTTAACAATCTTATATGTTTCAATAAGATAGCCTCCCATCCTTCTAAACTCCAGAGTGTACAAGCCCAGCCACTCCATTCTGTCAGCATAAGACAGTCCCGCCATCCTGGGAATTAACCTTGTATAAACCTACGCTGCACTCCCTCAATAGCAAGAATGTCCTTCCTCAAATTAGGGGACCAAAACTGCAAACAATGCTCCAGGTGTGGACTCACTATGGCCCTGTACAAATGCAGAAGATTTATCCTAAATTATTATCCTAAACTGAATGATTTATCCTAAATAATGAGGCTCTCTCTGATGAGAGGTTTTTGCTTCGGACAGTAATTACTGAAGTTTTATTTTTATTTATTTATTTATTTTATTTATTCCGAACAAGTAAAGACATTAAGACATTGATAGTAACAAAATCGAAATTATCAAACAATTGGACATTACAATCAATATTTACAAGCAATGAAAAGAACAAAAAGCAAATTTCCAATGTCAACTCTGTGTCTGTACAAGCTCGAAAAGGAGTGAGAAGAAGAATAACATTAAATCTCACCCCTTTTCCCCAACATTCTACCATATTTAAAAATCAATTAATTAATAATAATAATACTACCCCAGGCAATTTCCCATAATACCTACAGACATATATATACATACAACTATTATACACATACAACTTCATATATGAAGTAACCAAACATAAGTAAACAATTGTAAAGCAATAGACAAACATTAACCCCCACTTGTCAACCATCCCCTCCATCCCGGTACCCCTTGAAAATTATTTTTTTATGTATCATTTTAAAAATGATTCATGTTTGTACATTGCTTTAATTCCTCGTTCAATTTATTCCACACTCCCACTCCACAAACCGAAATACAAAAGGTTTTTCTAGTCGTATGGACTCTTTGTTTCTTAAAATTAAATATTCCTCTTAAATTGTAATCCCCACACGCTCGTTAAATAATTTTTGAATGTTTCCAGGTAAATTTTTATTTTTGGCCCTAGACATTATCTGAGCTGTTTTGAATGTTCTATTTTAATAATTTTGACTCTAAAAATAATGGATTCGTATGACCCAGATACTTGGCATTATGTATAATACGAATTGCTCTTTTTTTGCATCATGGTTAATGAGTGTATCGAATTTTTATAGTTATTGCCCCAGACTTCTGCACAATAATTTAAGTAGGGTAAGATTAATGAACAATAAAGAATATGGTGTGGCGGCTCCTAAGGGTCGTGCCATTATACTGCCGAACCCCTCGGCACAGGAGTGGTGCAGTCCTGGAGGCGGCCCTCAGCTGGAGGGTTTAAAAGGCAGGGTTTGGGTGCCATCTTCCTCTGGTTTTGTCTTCCCTTCAACCGGGAGGAATAAAATAAAGGTGCTTCTCAAACACTGGACTTCGTGCCTCCTTTTGAGACCCGCGCTCCACAACGGAGTGATTTATAATCCAGAGCCTGCTTGGCTTTGACAATTTTAATTTTACATGTTTAATAATTGATTTCCAGCTTATTTTATCGTCAATTATAACCCCAAGAAATTTATTTTCATGCAATCGTTCAACTTCCACCCCATTTATCTTTATACTTACTAGTTTATTTATTCTGCAATTACCAAATAACATTATTTTAGTTTTACTCAAATTTAATGAAATTTTATTCCTATCAAACCATATTTTCAATTTACCCATTTCTTTTATTATTTTATCCAATAGCTGTTTTTAAATTCTTCCCAGAACAAAAAATATTTGTATCATCTGCAAAAAAAATCAGCCTCAAGGCATTGGACCACATTACAAATATCGTTTATGTACATGATAAATAATTTTGGGCCCAGCACTGGCCCCTGTGGTACACCACAAACAATATCCAAGCATGTAGAATTATGACTACCCAGATTCACAAACTGTTGCCTGTTACTTAAGTAGCTTTTTATCCAGTCCAGTACTATTCCACTGATTCCATACCTTTCCAATTTTTTTAATAAAATATCGTGATTAATTGTATCAAATGCTTTCTTTATGTCAATAAATATCCCAGCTGCATATAATTTATTATCAATGGCGTTTGTGATGTCTTCAATTGAATCTAATATTGCAAGTGATGTTGACCTGTTTGTTCTGAATTAATTTTGACTTTCAGTGATTAATTTATTCTTTTCTACAAATTTATCTAATCTATTATTGAACATTTTTTCTAGTATTTTGGAACATTGTGGGAGTAAGGAAACAGGTCTATAGTTTGTAAAATGATGCTTGTTCCCAGTTTTGTATATTGGTATTATTTTTGCTATTTTCATTTGAATTGGAAAAGTACCGGTTTGGAAAGATAAATTACAGATGAATGTTAAAGGTTTGGAGATCCCCTCAATGACCATCTTAACTAGCGACATGTCAATGTCGTTGAAATCGGTAGAAGTCATCTGAAATCGAGCATATATAATAGTGAATTGACTCCATGTTTCAAAGGCTCAGATCCATAGAAGTAGAACTTCAAGATGTGTACAATCATTGCAGATCAACAACTACAGTTTGACTTTTAGTATTAAGACTCATACTTGAATCCACGTGCTCTGAAGTAATGGCGCTTACTGAAATTATTACGAGTGTTCCGCTTTGCAGGTGAAGTGTGAGTGCAGTGGGCGGAGCTTCCGCCCAGTGGAGCTTCCGCCAACTGACGCCACACTTTCGTGGTGCATTTTTTTTTTTTTTTGCGAAATGGTTTTATTAGAAGCATGTGCATATCAAAATACAAACATTTCTTGTATATCAATCATACGTTGCTAATAGGTGGGAATCCAGCTATCAAAATAATAGTGGTCCTCCTTTATCAGTTGTATATTAACTCTGCTTCTATTTAGTTTTTTTTTTAAGAAAGTGAGAACAAAAAAAGGCATGATAAATAAGAATGGAGTAATTTACCAATAATACAACTTTGGAGATAGGTCCGTAAGTTATAAAGCATAACTATTAATCTAATCCTGAGTTCGAGCTGCAGTCAGATTCTCGTGCTGGACCAATTTACCCTTTCAAAAATTCAATAAATGGAGACCATATTCTAACAAATAGTTCTTGTTTGTCAATTAAGACAAGTCTAGTTCTTTCCAAATGTAAGGTCTCGGACATTTCCATAATCCACATTTTAATTGTGGGGGTTATAGGACCTTTCCAAAATTTTAATATTAATTTTTTCCCAGTTATTATACCATCATCAAGAAAGTTTCTTTGGCTTGTTGTAAGTCTTAGGCTTTGCTCTGATATTCCTAATATTATTCGTTTTGAGTCTGGATCCAATTGGGTATTGGCAACTTCAGAAATTATTCTAAAAATATCCGTCCAGAATTTTTTTATTTTTTAAATTTTGGTTTATAAAGGTATGAGTTAAGTTAGCCTCTAAATGCGGACATTTATCACAAATAGGAGAGATATGTGGGAAGATTCCATTTCATTTTGGTTTAGTGTAGTCTATGTAATACTTTAAAGGTATTAAAGAGTGTCTGGTATTTAAATATTTTTTCAACTGAAATATTAAGACTGTGTCTCTCTCCATAGATACGACCCAACCTCCTGAATCTTTCTAATATTTTCCGTATTGAATAATCTTGCCAATAAATTTATTTTTTTATTTTTTTTATTTTTATTAGCAGTACAGTAAATCACATTAATACATCGCATGTATCTTATTACATTATGTTGTACCACTTCATTTTTTGAGCTTTAAAAAAGAAAGAAATGAAAGAAGTAAGAAAAGTAAGCAAGAATCGTGAAGGTGCAGGAAAGTGTTGGGAGAAAAGAACCCCTTAGGGAAGGAATTAGAGCAGGAAGCAAAGAAAATAATTAAGACCCTAGAAAGAAAAGAAAAAAATGGAAAAAAGGAAAATCAGTCGCTCTATTGTAACACAAAACTCCGCAAAAAAGGATATACCAACCATGTTTTTATTTAAAATTTATTTTATACCCCCCATTACCAGGTCCTGGTAGCCTTTATATTTTAACTTATTATTGCACCTTAGCTTGTAATAGTTCCATAAATGCAGACCACGTCTTTTGGAAGTGATCTGCTTTACCTGCTAGGAGGAGTCTCATCTCTTCCAAATGTAATGTTTCGAACATGTTTGAAATCCACATTTTTGTTGTTGGTATTGGAGCATTTTTCCAAAATTTAAGTATAAGCTTTTTTTCCGATTATTAGCCCATAATTAAGTAAGTTCTTTTGAAACATATTTAATTCTGGGTTACCTTCCGATATTCCAAAAATGATCCATTCTACTCTGGGTAGAAGTTTTGTTTTAAATAATTTTGTAAAGATTGCAAAGATTGTAAAGAGTGCGCTATGTAAGCTTCTTGTACCTGACATTTATCACAAATGGGTGAGACATTGGGGAAGAGTTTATTTATTTTAGTTTTTGAATAATATAGTCTGTGTAATGTTTTATATTGGATTAGAGTATGTCATACGTTGATCGAGCATTTATGCACATATAATAAGTGTTTATCCCAGCTCTCTTTTGAAATTTTTATAGCTAATTCTTGTTCCCAATCTCTTCTAATATTATCTGTTGTAGGTATTTCTATATTCAATATAATATTGTATAAGTATGATATTAGATTTGCTGATTCAGCCTTTATCTTCATGGCTTCATCTAATAAGTCTGGGGGCATATTATAATAGTCTTTTGTATATTTTTTCAGATAATCACGGATTTGAAGATATTTAAAATATTGATTATTTTTCAAGTTATATTTCAGTTGTAATTGTTGAAATGGTAATAATTTCCCTAATTCATACAGGTCTCCGAGCATTTTGATTCCCGTTCTTTCCCATTGTGTAAATGATTTATCTATAATTGAGGGTTTAAACAAAGGGTTATTGGCTATTGGCATTAGCAGAGATAGATTTCTTAATTGTAAGTTCTGTTTTATTTGTTTCCAAGTTCTGATTGTACTATGTATCATTGGATTTTTATTATAATATTTGTTATTCAAATTCGTTGGTGAGAGGAGAGTCGCTCCTGTATTACCAGGAGCGCAGTCCTCTCTCTCCATTATAATCCAATCCACCTGCTGGGCAGAGTTGTCCAACAGGTGAATCATATTATTAATATTTACCGCCCAATTATAGTACATGAAGTTAGGGAGCGCTAGACCACCCATCTCTTTTGGTTTACTGAGGTGTGCTCTTTGTATTCTGTGGGATTTATAATCCCATATTGCCAATAAATTTCTAATCATTAAAATCACATTGCTCAAAAGCATACAAGCTAATGATCAGCAGCATGTCACCATGCTCATATGATGATCCTCATATCGGTGCTCTTGACTGAGGTTCCGGCTCACTATACTACAAATCTCTCACCACCTAAACACTGAACCTTTCCAATTAATTTTACAAACTTGAATTGTTCGCAATGTTAGCGTGTAATGTTACTGCCACTGGTGTTTGCTTTTTACAGAGTCTTTGTAGTTACCTGTCCAAGGTTCATGGCCGTCCGAAGGGGGGGTGCGTGGGATGTGACTGCACCCCCTTTTTTCCCCCTTAATAAAAAAATCACAAAAAGAAAAAAGAAAATCACAAGAAAAAAAAGAAGTCGGTAAAATTAAAAATCTGCACTTCCACTTTGGAAACGGCCAGCTCTCCATTCTCCCGTCGCCGGGTGCACGCCACCCCTGCTGACCCCCGCTGGGCCCACGCCACCACCGCTGGGCCCACACCACCCCCACTGACCCCCGCTGGGCCCCCACAACCCCCGCTGGGCCCGCGCCACCTTCATCTTCGCCCCTCCCGCCAGAAAGAGGGGGGGATGTGAGAGGGGGGAGGTGGAGAGGAAGAGAGTGAGAGGAAAGGAGGGGAGAGAGGGATAGGGACGGGAGAGTGAAAGGGGGATTATCTTTAGTGAGATTGCAAAATTAAGTTATGTTTTAGAGCTATTATATTTTCTCCTCCATATGAATATTATTAAACAATATCAAATAATATCAAATAATTGGAACAGCTTTCTTTTCCTGGATAACAATACTGAAAAATGTGAATTCCATAGTTTGCGACATAAATACACATTTTAATGGGATCATTATATACAGATGTAACATTTCCATTTTGAGATCGGGGGGGGGGGGTGGGGGAGGGTTGGGGGCAAATATGCATCAAGCCGATAGCCTAATCGTTAAAGATTTAAAAGATAGCCTAATCGATAAAGAGCTGAGAAGAGGAATCAGAGCTGCCAAGGAAAGGTACTCTGAGAAGTTGAGGAGCAAGTTCTCAGCTAGTGACTCTTCTTCAGTTTGGAAGGGCATGCAAGAAATCACCAGCTATAAGAGGAAAGCCCCCCCGCTCTTTGGACAATCGTCAGCTGACGAACGACCTGAATGAGTTTTACTGCAGGTTTGAAAATCAGAAACGTAACCCTGGTACCCCTTCCCCAACAATCACAGCCAGATCCCAGTCTGCAAAGAATGGACCCTGCACCCTCTCCTTCCCATTCACCACTTCACACCTACTTAAGGTAAGACTCCAGTATGAAAAGAGTGGACCCTTTCCCACCCCAACCAACACTTCACACCCACTCACAGCCTGACCTCCGTCTGCAAAGACTGGGCCCTTCTACACCCACCCCACTCCAATCACCACTTCACACCCAATTACTCATTTTTAACCAGTCCCTGCAAAGATGTACTGTCCCTGCCTGCTTCAAAGTCTCCACTATTGTCCCTGTACCCAAAAAGGTAAGGATTACTGGTCTTAATGACTACAGGCTTGTCACACTGACCTCTGTAGTCATGAAGACCGTTGAAAGGCTTGTGCTGGCCAAGCTGAAAAATATCACAATCCCTCTGCTGGACCCTCTGCATTTTGCATAGATCTGTGGATGACGCAGTCAATCTGGGCCTGCACTTCATCCTCCAGCACCTAGACCGCAGGGGGCCTAGGCGAGGATTTTGTTTTATTGATTTTAGCTCTGCATTCAACACCATTGTGCCAGAGCTACTACGCTCCAAACTTTCTGAGTTGACTGTGCCTGAACCCCTCTGTCCGTGGATCACCAGCTTCCTGACAGACAGGAAGCAGCATGTGAGGCAGGAAAGCATATCTCGGACCCGCAAACGCTCAGCATAGGAGCACCGCAAGATGCGTACTCTCCCCTCTCCTCTACTCTCGCCACACCAATGACTGCACCTCCACAGACACCTCTGTCAAGCTTCTCAAGTTTGCGGATGACACAACCCTGATTGGACTGATCCAGGATGGGGATCTCTGTACCCTTTTCAGTTTGACATCTTTCCTATAACATGGTGCCCAGAACTGAACACAATATTCAAAATGCGGTCTCACCAACGTCTTATACAACTGCAACATGACCTCCCAACTTCTATACTCAATATTCTGAGTGATGAAGGCCAAAGTGCCCAAATACTTTTTGACCACCTGATATACCTGCGACACGACCTTCAAGGAACCATGCAACCATCAACCATTCCTCTGCCCACCTGGCTAATTGATCCAGATCCTGATGCAATCTTTCACAACCATCTTCACTATCTGCAAAACCACTCACTTCTGTATCATCAGCTGACTTGCTAATCTTGCCCTGTTCTGTGACGTTTCACAGAGTGCTGGAGTAAGTCAGTGGGTCAGGCTGAGCATAGAAGTTGGGAGGTCATGTTGCAGTTGCATAAGAAGTTGGTGAGGCCACATTCAGAGTATTGTGTTTAGTTCTGGGCACCATGTTATAGGAAAGATGTCATCAAACTGGAAAGGGTACAGTGAAGATTTACGAGGATGTTGCCAGGACTAGAGGGCCAGAGCTATAGGGACAGGTTGAGTAGGCTGGGACTCTATTTCATGGAGCACATGAGGATGAGGGATGATCTAATAGATGTGTATAAAATCATGATTTGAATAGCTATGGTTGAGTCTTTTGCCCAGAGTAAGTGAATCGAGGAGCAGAGGACATAAGTTTAAGGTGAAGGGCAAAAGATTTAATTGGAATCTGTGGGGTATGTTTTTCACACAAAGGGTGGTAGGTGTATGGAACAAGCTGCCAGAGAAGGTAGTTGAGGCAGGGACTATCGCAACATTTAAGAAACAGTTAGACAGGTACATGGATAGGACAGGTTCGGAGGGATATGGATCAAACGTGGGCAGGTGGGACTAGTGCAGGTGGGACATGCTGGGCCGAAGGGCCTGTTTCCACACTGTATCACCCTATGACTCTATCTTTCCCTCTCAAACCCATTCTCCTGCCTTCTCCCCATTACCTCTGACACCCCTATCAATCAAGAATCTATCAATCTCCTCCTGAAAAATGTCCATTGACTTGACCTCCACAGCTGTCTGTGGCAATGAATTCCACAGTTCACCACCCTCTGACTTGAGAAATTCCTGCTCATCTCCTTCCTAAAGGAATGTCTTTTAATTCTGAGGCTGTGGTCACTGGTCCTAGACACTCCCACTAGTGGAAACATCCTCCCAAATCCACTCCATCCAGGTTTTTACCAGGCTGGGACAGACGGCAACAACTTCACACCGTGTCCCAAAGCTTGTGTCCTGTCCTGCATCACCCAAGGCAGCAGAGACGTTATAGGAGAGGGCAAGCACTGTAACAAAGTAGCTCACGATGGTTTGGGTAACATTCAGGAATGTCTATGCACGTCACATCATGAATATTACTGAAGAACGGTCTTGACCCGAAATATAATCTATGCCTTTTCTCCAGAGATGCTGCCTGACTCACTGTTACTCCAGCACTCTGTGACGTCACCTATCCATGTTCTCCACAGATGCTGCCTGACCCGCTGAGTTACTCCAGCACTCCGTGAAATGTCGCCTATTGATCTTCTCCGCAGATGCTGCCTGACCCGCTGAGTTACTCCAGCACTTTGTGATTATTTTCCCTTCACCCATCTGCCCAAGCCCACTCTCCCCCCTCCTTTCCTATGTTCCTTTCCACCCATAAACCTCTCTCTGCCTTTACATTTCACTCCTCTTTCAAATCTGCTCTACTTATCTACAAGCATTTTTCTTCTTCACTTTTTAGTCATAGAATGATGCAGTGTGGAAACAGGCCCTTCAGCCCAACTTGCCCACACCGACCGACATGTCCCATCTAAACTAGTCCCACTCACACGCATTTGGCCCATATCGATCTAAATCTGTCCTATCCATGTACGTGTCCAAATGTCTCTTAAACATTACGATAGTCCCAGCCTTAACTACCTCCTCTGGCAGCTCGTTACATACACCCAGCAACCTTTTGTGTGAAAAAGCTACCTCTCAGATTCCTGTTAATTTCTGAAATATTGGTCATAAATTTGGTGCAAAAATGCTCCAAAATAAGGCTCAGAATGCATCAGAGAGCATCTAAAACCCCTGAGCTTCCAGGGCCCTTAAGCATTAAGTTTTTAGTAATCCTGTTATGCCACCCCCCTTTTTGAAAAGCTTTGTACGGGCCTGGCATTCCCACTCCCAGCTATCTCACTGATCATCATATTTTGGGGAGAGTCTTTTCCAGCAGGGTTCCACTTCTCTGCTCCTCATCAAATCCTCATTGAAGACATGGCAGTATGGGCAGAGCTATTGGATGATGTCCACATACCTGGATTAATGGTCTGATGACAAAACCTAGAATCTCACAGTGGAAACTGAGGGAGATAAATTGCTAAATAAAAATGATTTACATAAAAATTGAATGAAAAGTTAAACATTAATAATACTAATTATTAAAGTATTTGATTATCGTAAATTCTGTTCATTCATGTAATTCAAGGGATGGACATGTGCAAACATAATTTGTTTGGCCGGCAGGTAACTCCAGACCCAGTACTGAGTCGACTGTTAACAAAGTTCTGAAATGACCCAAGAAGCACAGCAATTGAAAACGTCTTGTAGGTATGAGCCTTTTATCTCCTGAAAATGAATAGAAAAACACCTTACACAACAAACTGGTCTTTAATTCCATCCAAAACAAGTGTCCTAGAAGGTTTAATTCCGTTCAACACGTGAAGCACTCCAGGTCTGAAAACACTGGAGATACCCTACAGCCCAGGCAGAATTAATGGTGAGAGGAAAAGAGCTAATGTTTGAGTTTTATGAGTTTGAATATAATCAGAACTGGAAAAGGTTTGAGATATAAGTTTCAAGCAGGTCAAGAGAACGGATGATAGGAGAAATTAAATGGCAATAATAAACCTAATGCAAGAGAAAGAGAGTTGAAACATAATGGACTTTAAGTGGAGTGGGATTCATTTCTACGTGAGTTCCCTATCTTTTTTATTCTATAAATGATATATTTTACAACTCATTTTACCACATTTCAATAAATATTATTGAAACTTTAAATTCTTGACCAAACACCTGTGGTACCAATATTTGAGGTGTTAATTCATAAATGATTTTCAGTTATTAGTTCTGTCCCTGACCACGTATTTTATAAAATATACAAATGCTGTGGAATTTATAGATTATGTCCACAACAAGCTTTTGCTGTTGAGGTACACCATAAGTTATTTGGCCTTCCTCTCCTCAAATTCTTGCAGGGTATGACAGTACAAAATTCATAAAAATAATACCTCTGCATTATCACTTCAGACTCCGTGATATGTCGGCACAAAGTCAAAATAGTGTTTCCTTGTTCCCTAAAAGGCATAATCCCTGGGTAATTCCAATGTAAGGGTCAGACATCTATGCGTAATAGTCACCTTATGGGACCCAGTGCTGGTGGGTCTAATATATGTCGGAGCAGTGTTTTCCAATGAGCGTACTCTGGGAATGCAACAGATATCCATTTCACTCATAGCAAATTCTCCCTACAGTATCAAAGTGGGCTATTTGCTGGCTTGGCTTAGAATTGCTATCAATGTCTTCCTGGGAGGCTAGCCAGCTTGTAGCTCCTTATAAGTTGGTGGTAGGCCCCTTCTAACTGCATCTTTGAAGGAAAGTTCTCATATGATGTCTGAAGAAGGGTCGCGGCCCGAAATATTGCCCATTCCTTTTCTCCAGCTGAGTTACTCCAGCATTTTGTGTCTTCCTTTGGTAACCTGATGTACATAGTCACTGCCCCACCAATCACACTGACCACAAGGTGCTAGTTACTCACCTTTTCCTGCTGATTGCCACTGTGGCATCAATCCACATTTAATCTTTCCTGATAGAAAAAATGGAATGACTTTCTGATTTTTCTCTGTTCTACATTATAAGAACAAGACTGCACAGAATCAGGTGCAGAAAAGACATATGATGATGTTACCAGGACTGGAAAATAGTGGCTATGAGAAAAGATTGGGTAAACTATTGTTTTCCCCCCCATATGCAACAGAGGACACTGGATGTGAGACTTAATTAAAGTTTATATCATCAGGAGAGGCCTGGACAGAATAAATGGGAATAAGCTATTTCACCGTGAAAAGACTCATAATCCAGGAAGTATAGATTTAAATACAGTTTGCGAAAAGTCATAATTCCAAAAGCAAAATCATTCATATCTCGTGGAGCGTCTGTAATTGTCAAGAGTCAAGAAAGTACAGAGTGTTTATTTGTCATATGTATCGACAAAGGAACAATTAAATTTTCCTTATAATAGCTTAACAAGCCCATAACTCAATACACACAGATAATATATATATACTAATCGAGAAATTCAATAAATTAATAACTGTAACCCTAGTGCAAAAAAACAGATCAATTTCAGATCAATTCAGTATCACAAAGTTCGTAGTGTGACCGAAGACACAGTCAACAGAAGTTCAAAGATGCTGAGAATGGTGTTGTACAGTTAAAGACCCTGATGTTTGCTGGGGAGAAGCTGTTCTTGAACCTTGTGGTCACGGTTTTCATGCCTGTATCTTCTTCCCAATGGTAGGAATGAAATGTGAGCGTGGCCAGGGTGATGTGGGTCGTTGATGATCTTGGCTGCCTTTCCGAGGCAGCGTTTCCTATAGATCCCTTTGATGAGTAGGCAGTGTCTACCACGCTAGCTGAAGGATTGAAGATTGGTGAGGAAAATAAATCTCACAGTAAGTGGCAGAAGTCTAGATCTTCCTGTCTGAAAGAATAGTAGAGACAGAAACACCGATTATATTTAAAAGAACAGTGACCTGCGGTCCTACACATCAAATGGTGGAAGGTGGGATTAGGCTGGGTGGCTCTTTGTTGACCAGCACTATCTTGCATTAGAAATGTTTCTCTCATCAACCATCACAAAGTTTTCCTGCAAAGTGCACCACATATTAAGAAGTTTTGCTTCAGTATATTTTGATGAGCTTCAAATTAAGTGACACATTCAGGCTGTGAAAAATATGGCAGGTAAATTGTTTCAGTATTGCTAAGGAGTGAATTGTGTCAGAACTTGTTGCAAGGGAACAGGTTCAGGGATCCGACTGATAGAACAAAAAAAAGGCTCACACCAGTTACAGTATAAATTAAGTTTAGAGCCCCAAACATTTCTGTATTATCAGAACACCCTCTAGAAGACATTCTTCTGGACCACGATTTCATTTTACTAAACATTTTCTATTATATTTGTCAGATCCGACAAATAGAATTAAAAATGTTTTGTTTCCGTACTGCAGTGGTTATCACATTCTCCTGACAAGCGAAAGGTCACGTTCAATCAGGCCGTGCCACACTGTCTGATGTGCATGCTGTTTCTGCACTGCTTGTGGTAGGGGACATGGGTGGTTCACCCAGCTTGCAGTGTTTTGCTCAGGATGTCCAGACATTCCCGGACATTCTTCGAAAGCATCTACTTGTTTTCGTAAGTGTTCGGAATGCTGTGTTGCTAATTTAGCTGACAACTCAATTTTAGCTGCAAATGGGAGGGGGTGTGATGCGGACTGATTGGACGGGAAAGGCCATAAAGGACTGTCCTGGCACCCTTCCAGAGCAGGAGAGAGCCCCAGCCTCGGACCGTGTCATAAACGGTGCTAGGAGATCAACAACAGGTCACTAACCCACGGTGCCCTTTGCGGTGCACTCTGAGTTTTGCAAACTCCCGTACACACATACGTGAATCTATTGTGCCTTATTTTGTAGTGTAATAAAATAATTTGTTATGCAATCTATGTTGCCTGAATCCAGTGATTTATCTAACACAATGAGTGAATATCGGCCTGTAATGGTCCCACAACTTGAGGCAATAGATGGCTGGAAACACTCAGCTGTGTGAGTAGAAACTGGTTAAATCAGATTGGTTTGGTTTTATTTCAAGCCCTACTCTGAAAATGCATTATTTTAAAATTATGAGCAATCAGAGTTCTTGAGGTGTGGTTTTCAGATTCAAATGTTCCACAATATTGTCGTTTGTGAGACCCTATGTGGAAAATCTCTCTGTAGACAGTCGGGACAACTGAAATAGCTTCACCAATTTCAATTTCAATGTGATAATGCTTCAAAATGGAAACAGTTTAAATATGACATGGAGGAGACATTCATGATGCATTGTAGTAGCAAGTTATAGGTGTCTGACAACGTGCAATTTATGCTTCAAGGCATCTCATGACATGGTCTGCTGTTGCCTAAGTTACCTCAAACTCCATCATGGCCGCGCCAATATTCCCCATCCAGATGGCAAACTTTGGTGACATGATCCAAATGCCTGAGATGAGGTTCTACAGGTACACTGATGATTCTGATCACCACAGCTATACCCCTCCTACTGTCTCCAAATTGTCAATGGTTCAATTCGAAGTCTGAAGAAGGGTCTAGTCACTGCCCCACAAATCACACTGACCACAAGGTGCTAGTTACTCACCTTTTCCTGTTGAAAATGTTTGAGATATACAAAGTTTTAAGCAGAACAAAAGAACGGATGATAGGAGAAATTAAATGGGAAAAGTAAACCTAGTGCAAGCGAAAGAGAGTTGATACATAATGGACTTTAAATGTAGTGGGATTCATTTCTACGCAAGTTCCCTAGTATTTTTATTCTATTCAATTATATATTTTACAACTCTCACATTACCGCATATCATAAAGGTTATTGAAACTTTATATTCTTGACCAAACACCTATGGTAACAATATTTGAGGTGTTGATTCATAAATTAATTTCAGTCATTAGTTTTGTCCCTGACCTCATCTTTTATAAAATATAGAAATGCTGGGGAATTCATAGATTATGTCTACAACTAGCTTTTGCTGTTGAGGTACAACATGAGTTATTTAGCCTTCTTTTCCTCAAATTCTTGCATGGTATGACAGTACAAAATTCAGAAAATTAATACCTCTGCATACCTGATGTATGTAGTCACTGCCCTACAATCACACAGACCACAAGGTGCTAGTTACTCCTGCTGATTGCCAATGTGGCATCAATCCACTTTTAATCTCTCCTGAGAGAAAAAATTGAATAACCTTCTGATTTTTCTCTGCTCCCCATTATAGGAAGGACGAGAATGCACATAATCGAGTGCAGAGGAGACATGTGTGGATGTTACCAGAACTGGAAAATAGAGGCTATGAAAGAAGATTGGATAAACTATTGTTTTTCTTCCCCCTATGCAACCGAGGAGGCTGGATGTGAGACTTAATTGAAGTTTATGTCGTCAGGATTGGGCCTGGATGGAATAAATATGAATAAGCTATTTCACCCAGAAAAGACTCAAAACCAGGAAGTATAGATTTAAATACGGTTTGAGAAAAGTCATAATTCCGTAAGCAAAATCAAGCAAAACCTCGTGGAGCCTCTGTAATTGTCAAGTCAAGAAAGTCAAGTGTGTTTAATTGTCATAAGTATCGACAATGGAACAATTACATTTTTCCTAATTATAGCTTAACAAGCCCATAACTTAATACACACAGATAATATAATTCGATAAATTAATAACCATAATACTAAATCAAAAACACAGATCAATTTCAGATCACTTCAGTATTGTAAAGTTCATAGTGTAACCAAAGACACAGTCCACAGATGTTCAAAGATGCTGAGAATGATGTTGTACAGTTAAAGACCCTGATGTTTGCTGGGAAGAAGCTGTTCTTGAACCTGGTGGTCACGGTTTTCATGCCTGTATCTTCTGTACCTAGGAATAACATGAGACCATGGCCAGGGTGATGAGGGTCAGTGATGATGGTGGCTGCCTTTATGAGGCAGCGCTCCCTTTAGATCACTTTGATGATGGGGAGATCAGTACCCATGGTGGAGCAGGCAATGTCTTCCAAGCTAGCTGAAAGATTAAAGATTGGTGCGGAAAATACATTTTTCAGTAAGTGGTCTCCTAATTTGAGGAAGGACATTGTTGCTAGTGAGGGAGTGCAGGGTAGGTTCACCAGGTTAATTCCCGGGATGGCGGGACTGACATATGATGAAAGAATGGATCAACTGCACTTATATTCATTGGAATTTAGAAGGGTAAGAGGGCTTCTTATAGAACATGTAAAATTCATAAGGGATTGGACAGGCTAGATGCCGGAAAAAGGTTCACGATGTTGGGGGAGTCCAGAACCAAGGGTCACAGTTTGAGATTAAGGGGTCAGCCATTTAGGACTGAGATGAGGAAAAACATTTTCACCCTGAGAGTAGTGAATCCGTGGAATTTTCTGCCACAGAAGACAGTGAAGGACAATTCACTGGATGTTTTCAAGAGAGAGTTAGATATGGCTCTCAGGGCTAACGGAATCAACAGGTCACTACTTGGCGGCACGCTTTGCTGTGCAATCGGGGTTTTGCGAGTGCATGCGCGGCTACCTGCATCTATTGTGCCTTATTTTGTACTGAAATAAAATACCGTGTTATACAAACTATGTTGCCTGAATCCGGTGATTTATCGAACACAACAGGAGTGAATATTGGATTATAATGGTCCAACACCTTAAGACAATAGATGGCTGGAAACAGTCTCAGCCGTGTGAGTAGAAACTGGTTAAATCAGATTGGTTAGGTTTTATTTCAATGCCTTACACTGAAAATTCATTATTTTAATGCTATGAGCTATCAGAGTTTTTGAGGTGTGATTTTCAGATTCAAAGGTTCCACACTATTGTAGTTTGTGAGACCCAATGTTGAAAATCTCTCTGTAGTCGGGACTACTGAAATACCTTGACCAATTTCAATTTCAATGTGATAATGCTACAAAATGCAAACAGTTTAAATATGACATGGGGGAGACATTCATGATGCATTGTTGCCAGTTATTGGGGTCTGACAACGTGCAATTTATGCTTCAAGGCATCTCATGACATGGTCTGCTGTTGCATGAGTTACCCCAAATTCTACCATGGCCGCGCCAATATTTCTCATCCAGGTGGCCATAACCAATATCAACTAATTGGACCCAGCTATTACCAATGATACTGGGGATCGGCCTCTCCTGGTCAGTCAGCCAGTGATAGGGATCAGAGTGGCATCCAAGGGAGGGGACGCTGTCACAATTCACACAGAGAAACAGTGGGAGAATAAATGAGACTGAACTGTAATGGTAGCTCTGAAGTAGTCGGTGCTTCACCGAAAACATGCAACAACCACAGTGAATGGGTACATTAGGGCATCCCTCAGCTGCTCTCTGAACCGAGTCTGGGACACCACATAAATACAGGTGTTGGTGCAGGAGCTCAGAAGCTGCAACATGTAGCCAGTTTGTTCAGCGATGTAACTGGGGTCATGGACACTCGTGTAAACATAAACATTTGCAATCCTCCAGTAGAGGAAATACAGAACATTTGTCATCCATAAAAGTATAAAACTGCCTGAAATGGAGAAGAGCAAAATGATGGATTTCCTTCTCTTCTCAATCTCTGGGTCACGGTGATCCTCATTATTCTTGCATTGTTGTAGCCTCCTGCGGATTCTACCCGACACCAGAATGTGTCTGACCGTCAAGGCATTGAGCAGCAGAATCAGGAGGAATGGAAGGAAAGGGGTTAAAATAATAGAGAGGCAGTCAAAAGCCACCCAGGCACTTTCCGTGTGAAAGTTTGATGAAACTTTTACACCCCAAGGTACATTGTCAACAATATACTCAGGCTCATATATAAAATACCAAGGGATGTTCTTCAGACTGAGCACCACGCCCACTGCTGTTAGAACCACTGTGGCAGTTTCCGTGGAACAATATTTTGTTCTCAGCTTCTGACAACAGATGGCAACAAATCGGTCGAAGGTGAAAGTGACGGTGAACCAGACGGAGACATCGGTGGCTGCAGAGAGCAGGACGAGTAGGAGGGAATTTGCAAAAGTGGTGTCCATGTAAGTTCCCGGGAAATTAAAAGGAATGATCGTGTACAGTAGCACATCAGTGAAAATGACCATCGTATCCGCTGTGGCCATGGCCACCAGGTAGAGAGTGATACACCTGGAGAGTCCGCACTTTCCTCTCGACAGGATCACAATGGCCATCAAGTTGACTACAACAAATGCAAAACAGCAAGTAAGTCATTGATCAACATCCCAGACATGAAGGCAATTCCAGAGAGCAAGGGATTACATGGGAATGTGAGCACCAACACATCATTCATCCATTCACGGTTCATCAGCCATTCAATTAATAAATTCCCTGGGTTTGTCCCAAACACAAAATAAGAATTGACCCTAGTCACTAACAAAACAATGCCGGGTATTATCAAGCAACCCTTATTCACAAATAAAGTAATTTGTTTTAAATTCACTACGGTTACTCATTCCAGACCCCATTCCCACCTTGGTGCAAACATGAAGCAATGTTCTATATTCTAAACTGAGGTTTCGATGTTATTTGCCATTTTTGACAGTGTGATATTAAGGTTCTGTGGTAAACCGTAGTCAATGGGCTTCATGGGGAAAGACTCCTCTGTGTGGAATTGCCCCACCTCACCCATCGGATGGTTTGGGTAGGATGTTTCAATACATTTTCTGCCAATTTCCAGCACTCCCTCACTTTCATCTTGTCCATCCCTGATTCTTCCCTTCATTTACAGCTTCCCAGCTCCGTCTCAGGGGTTATGTTAATGGTGAATATCCATTAAATATCCCAAAGCTACTTAATTACAGTCCTAACCCTGCTTCTATTCCCCTAGCATAGTTTAGTTTAGTTTAAAGATACAGCATGGAAACAGGCCCTGACCGCGCCAACCAGTGATTCCCGCACATTAACAATATCCTACACACACTCGGGACAATTTTACATTTACACCAAGCCAATTAACCTACAAACCTGTACGTCTTTGGAGTGTGGGAGGAAACCGATAATCTCGAAGTAAACCCCCGCAGGTCACAGGTAGAACATTCAAACTCCGTACAAACAAGCACCCATAGTGAGTTTCGAACCCGGGTCTCTGGCGCTGTAAGGCAGTAGCTCTAATGCTGTACCACCATGCCGCCCCATAGTTTCTGGCTATGGCTCGAAGGGCCGAATGGCCTCCTCCTGCACCTATTTTCTATGTTTCTCCACTGTCTCCTTTGCATCTGTTCTAGTCTTTACATCTCACGTAACAGAGTTTTCAATTATGTTCCCATATCCCCAATTATGTTTTTCCCTCTGTCAGAGTCAACAGGGCTCTCACTACATCTGGTACATACTGTGTATTGCTTCCCTCACTCCCTCCCCTGCCACTGAGATCAAGTATAGGGGACTTCTTGCCTTCACTCTCCTCACTAGCTTCCACTTTCAATGATCATTGTCTGCAAATTCCACCCGTTTAAAGTGATGTCTCCACCAACCTATCTTCACTCCACTTCCCATTTCAACATTGCGAAAGCAAACTCTGAACTTGCAGTCATTGATTCCTTGCACTGTTTTAATAGTTAGACATAGGATTAGAATCTCACTTCTCACTGGGAATGTAACCGGTTTCAATAGCCAAACTCAAATTCAACTATTTCAGACAATCAGTCCTTTTGTATTTCCTATTTCAAACAGTTTCCTTCTCTCCTCTAATGGGCATCTCAGACCTAATTCATCTCCTTCCATTGACAACTCCCACACACATGTATTATTTTTCCAGGCTTTCACCATTATGTTCAACCATTCTGTTGTCCACTCAAGCTCTCCTGGTCTCCAGTCTAATACACACCTCTCATGAAGCAAAAGCACACAGTGGTGGAAACATTCAGTTGGTCAGGCAGCATCAGTGAAAAGAAAAGCAGAGTTCATGTTTCATGTCCACTACAGTTTAATTCTCCATCCCACTCTGACCTCTCTGCTCTAATTCCTTGCACTCTTCCAAACTAAGCTCAAGGAACCCACCTATTTTCCTCTGCCCCTTTCACCTTCATCTAAAATTTAAAACATGTTTATTTCAAATTTCCTTCCAATCTGATGGCAGGTCACTGATGTGTATCACTGCCTCTTTCTCTCCAGATGCTGCCTGAGTATTACCAACACTTTCTGGTCTTGTTTCATATGGATGCCTGGATGGGCTGTGGGGCTGGAACGGGGGAGGTCATGGAGAGAATACTCACCAGGGGTGAGAATTTAGGATGTAGGTGAGAGCCACTGAATTGGCAAGTGTAGGATTGGTGGGTGGAACGCAGGAAGCAGAATTTTTGGTGGCCTTACTTATGGAAGGTAGGAGAAGGAATACATTAGGTAAGGCAAGTCTATAGGGAACAAACAGGAGGATAAAGGAGATGGAACAAAAGATAGGGGTGGACGAGGAGTGGAATAACGCAAGGTCAACCCCGCTGGAAATCAAGGTTGTTGGGTAGGGATGGGTATTTCGTTATTAGTGTTGCTTGCGACAGCACAGTTACTTGCTTCTTAGGCAATTGGAGACCAGGGGGACAGAGTCAGTGGTTGAGGAATGGATTTTGTGGCAGAGATTGCCACGGTGTGATCTGTACACTGTACAACACATCTACAGCTCCGGGCTCATCAGAACAAGTATTTGGACAAACACTAAGCAACAAAAGCTTTTCACTGTACCTCGGTACACGTGACAATAAACTAAACTAACTGACTAAACTAAGGAAGCACAAGACCAAAGAGGCCATATAACACAGCGACAGGGCATCAATTACAAGATGAGTGTCCAACATTTTAAGATGTATTTACCAAATGTACATCAAGAGATATTTGGTTACATTGGGTCGACTTACCAGGAATTCCTACAGCTGCAAGAACAGGGTAGTAAATGTCTTCTATCTGATGCAGTATTGTTGCCTCCCTCATTTTTGGTGGAAGGTGATGTCTTCTACTGGTGATGTGGGAAATGCTCGACCTGATTACAAGATGCATAGAGAGGAGCAGTGCATTTATTCAGGAGTGAAACTTCCCTGGAGATCACACAGTTACATCATTAATAACGTATTAAGGTTCATTGACTAAAGCAGTGGACCAATCCTAACACAACTTGCCTTGGAATGAGCTACAATTGGCTGGAGTCTCCAGGCAAGGTGTTCCATGGAAGGTGTAATGAACTGTGAGAGGAATATCAATGATATTTCAAATAAAGACAATTTCATTCTTTTCTTCATTTTTTTTGTCTGACAAGCTCTTTAAAATAATTATTCGATGCCAACAAAACTTAGAACTTTTATGGACAAAGCTGCCCAATGTACTCAATATAACATTAATTATTTTCTCAAATGTAAATGGGGAAAGCTGGAAGTATTCAAGGTGGGGGAGATCATTCTGTAGGGAGATAAATACAATTTATGGTTCAACTCTGTTATTCTCCAGCTGAACTGAGAACAGTTTAGATCTGTCTGCAGAACCAATCTTTCTGTAGCCAATGAGCAGCCATTTTGAGGTGATATTTGTTGTGAAAAACATATATAGCAGAAAGCACAGATTTATTGCAAAGACAGCTTTTTGCAAGTGGACCATGGAGTGTAGTGCCTGTCTCTTTGGGAGATTTGTTTGGGAGAGATGTCAGGAAAGGCTGTTTTGTCCTGAAGACAGAGCAGGCGATGCCACTGACTCTCGCATTGGGTGATTGTTAGAAAAGGAGGTTGAGGTGAAACACATTCATAAAGCATTGATGTTAGTATAGCAGCACTGCCCATATCCCAATCTTTGCTGGGTACTTTGCTGGGTACCTGGCCTTTGGTACAAGGTAGAAATCCTTGCAGTTGATGGTCAAGCTCTTTGATTACTTGACTCTTCTTTCGGAATCAGCATAGTTGTGTTCTTTACAAAACTGAGCAGGTAAATTGATTGTACTTTTTTGTGCAGCTCGATTTGTGATTGCCGGCCTGGCAGTAAATGTTTATCACTTCTTGCAGTATAATAGGGTTGTCTGTTCTTGGAAGCATATACTGGGAAGAAAAAATTTGCAAAAAGTTTTTTTTAGTTGAGCTACTGCCTGGAAACAGACCATTCGGCCCACCCTGTCCATCACTAGTTCTATATTATCCCAAATTTACTATTAATTCCCGACACATTAAGGGCTATTATACAGTGGCCAATTAAACTACAGAGCACCTGGAAGAAACCTACACGGTCACAGAGAGAACGTGCAAACTCCACACAGACAGCAATCAAGGTAAGTATTGAACCCCGGGTCTCTGGCACTGTAAGGCAGCAACTCCACCGTTGCGCCACTGTGTTGCCTTAACTAGGAACTAAAACAGAACATACTGGAAGATCTCAGTCAGTCACACAGTTCAGTGGAAAGAGAAACCAGGGACTCTTGCTCAGAACTGGGAGAATAGTAGAATTTTGGGCTTGGAGAGGAATGAGGTGCAAGGCAAAAGATGTAGATGGGTTAAAACAGATCAGGTGAGAAGATGTACGAGTGCTCACTGTTAAGAGCGGCATCATAAAAACAGGATGAGAAAAGGACATAAACATGATAATGGGAAACAATGCGAGCTGTTTACCTGAAGTGGGAAAATTCAAGACGCATAGAAAGTGCAGGAACAGTCTGGAGGGAAAAACAAACTGCCGAAGGATCTCAGTGGGTTGAGCAGAATCTGTGGAGCATCTGAGTGATGTTTTGGTTTAAGACCCTGTGTCGGCAGAGTGTGGAGGGAAGTGGGAAACCTTGCACTAATAATGAATGAATTAATTAATTATTTAATTAATTAGTTTATTGGCCACGTATTCACATACAAGAAATTTGCCTTGGTGCTCCACCCGCAATTGACAACATGACATACAGTGATAGTTAGGAATGGCACATTAAACATTAAACATTAATAATAAAACATTATTAATTAAACATGTGAACTAAATAAAAACCAGAGCAAAAGGAGGCTACAGATTTTTGGTTATTGAGTAGAGCTACTACTCGTGGAAAAAAGTTATTTTTATGTCTGGCTGTGGCAGCTTTGACAGTCCGGAGTCGCCTTCCAGAGGGAAGTGATTCAAAGAGTTTGTGGCCAGGGTGAGAGGGGTCAGAGATGATCTTATCCGCTTACTTCCTGGCCCTTGCAGTGTACAGTTCATCAATGGAGGGAAGGTTGCAGCCAATAATCTTCACTGCTGATTGGACCATTCGCTGCAGCCTCCAGATGTCGCGCTTGGTGGCTGAGCCAAACCCAGACCATGATGGAGTAGATGAGGACAGACTCTACGATGGCCGTATGGAATTGGACCATCATTGCCTTTGGCAGATAGTGCTTCCTCAAATGTCGCAGGTAGTACATCCTCTGTGGTGTCATTTTGGCTGTGGAGTCGGTGGTGGCCCCTCATTTAAGGTTCCCAGGAACTTAAAAGACTCCACAGATGTGACTGTGATGTTGTTGATGATGAGTGGGGTGAGGGGAGGGGGAGCTCTCCTAAAGTCTAATATCAAGTCCACTGTCTTAAGAGCATTGAGCTCCAGATTGTTGCGATGGCACCAGGATGCCAGCTTTGTCACTTCCTGTCTGCAGGCAGATTCTTCCCCATCCTGGATCCGTCCAATCAGGAAGCTATTTCACCGAGAAAAGACACAAAACCCAGGAAGTATAGATTTAAACACATGCAATGCCTTGGTTGCGCACACGTTCTGTTCTTGAGAACTCTTTGAAAGCCAAAGTACAACCAAAGTTTTCTAGAATTTCGTAACCCGTGTTGTATTGGTCTACACACACTCACACTATAATTCATTAATTTCATTGAATCATCACCCTCATATAATGCGTAATTAAGCTAATAGAATATACAATGTACTCAATCATTAACCAAATAACATGGAACATGTTTTCATTATTATTATTAATAGTAACTTGAAAAAATTATTAGCAACGTGAAAGTATACAGGAGAGTGTGAGAAACGTCTTAATTCCGTAAGGGAAATTATTCAGAACTCGTGGAGCCTCTGCAATTGTCAATATTCAAGACAATTAAGCGTTTAATTGTCATGTGTATCGACAATGGAACAATTACATTTTTCCTTATAATAGCTTAACAATCAATACGCACAGAAAATATATAATAATCGAGAAATTCAATAAATTGATAACCGTAATACTAATGCAAAAAGCAGATCAATTTCAGATCAATTCAGTATCGTAAAGTTCGTAGTGCAACCAAAGGCACAGTCCATAGAAGCTCAAAGATGCTGAGAATGATGTTGTACAGTTAAAGACCCTGATGTTTGCTGGGAAGAAGCTGTTCTTGAACCTGGTGGTTACAGTTTTCATGCCTGCACCTCCTTCCTGATTGTAGGAATGAAATGGGAGCGTGGCCAGGGTGATGAGGGTTATTGATGTATTGGCAGCCTTTCTGAGGCAGTGTTTCCTAACGATCCCTTTGATGGTGCGGTGGTCAGTACCTGTGGTGGAGCAGGCAGTGTCTACCACGCTAGCTGAAGGATTAAAGATTGGGGAGGAAAATAAATCTCGCATTAAGTGGTCTCCTAATTTGAGGAAGGATATTCTTGCTATTGAGGGAGTGCAGTGTAGGTTCACCAGGTTAATTTCCGGGATGGCGGGACTGACATATGATGAAAGAATGGATCAACTGCACTTATATTCGTTGGAATTTGGAAGGGGAAGAGGGGATCTTATCGAACATGTAAAATTCATAAGGGATTGGACAGGCTAGATACCAGAAAGAGGTTCACGATGTTGGGGGAGTCGAGAACCAAGGGTCACAGTTTGACAATAAGTGGTCAGCCATTTAGGACTGAGATGAGGAAAAACGTTTTCACCCAGAGAGTAGTGAATCTGTGGAATTCTCTGCCACAGAAGATAGTGGAGGACAATACACTGGATGTTTTCAAGAGAGAGTTAGATATGGCTCTCAGGAACCAACAGGTCACTACTCGGCAGCACGCTTTGCTGTGCAATCGGGGTTTTGCGAGTGCGTATGCGGCTACCTGAGTCTATTGTGCCTTATTTTGTAGTGTAATAAAATATCTTGTATATAAACTATGTTGCCTGAATCCGGAGATTTATTGAACACAACAGGAGTGAATATTGACTGTAATGGTCCAACAACTTGAAACAATAGATGGCTGGAAACAGTCTCAGCGTGTGAGTAGAAACTGGTCAAATCAGGTTGGTTTGGTTTCATTTCAATTCCCTACACTGAAAATTCATTATTTTAAAGGTATGAGCTACCAGAGTTCTTGAGGTGTAATTTTCAGATTCAAAGATTCCACTCGAATGTAGAAAGTGAGATCCAATGTGGAAAAATCTCTCTGTAGACAGTCGGGACTACTGAAATACCTTGACCAATTTAAATTTCAATGTGATAATGCTTCAAAATGGAAACAGTTTAAATATGACATGAAGGAGACATTAGTAATGTCCCAAGAGGTAGAAATGGAGCTCATTGTTATTGTTTCATGATGCATTGGAGTAGCCAGTTATAGGTGTCTGACAATGTGCAATTTATGCTTCAAGGCATCTCATGACAAGGTCTGCAGTTACATGAGTTACTCCAAAGTCCATCAAGGCTATACCAATATTTCCCATCCAGACAGCAAAGTTTAGTAACATGATCCAAATGCCTGAGATGAGGTTCAGCAGGTACACTGATGATTCTGATCACCACAGCTGTACCCCTCCTACTGTCTCCAAATTGTCAATGTCTATGAAATGTGTTGCCGTGGCCAACCAGAGCTGAATACAACTAGTGTCTCACTGGGCAAAATGATTATATCCACCATGTAACTGAACTGCTTTCTTTCACCTGAGTAATATTGTCCCCCCAGAGGTGATTCCTGCTGAAACCCTGATCCTTGCATTTGTTGCTGCAAGACCTGCCAATCCTCCCCCCTCCCTCTTTGCCTGGGTTTTATTGGGAGAAGGCTGACATGGTTTAGGTGGCCATAACCAATATCAACTAATTGGACCCAGCTATTACCAATGATACTGGGGATCGGCCTCTCCTGGTCAGTCAGCCAGTGATAGGGATCAGAGTGGCATCCAAGGGAGGGGCGCTGTCACAATTCACACAGAGAAACAGTGGGAGAATAAATGAGACTGAACTGGAATGGTAGCTCTGACGTAGTCGGTGCTTCACCGAAACCATGCAACAACCACAGTGAATGGGTACATTAGGGCATCCCTCAGCTGCTCTCTGAACCTAGACTGGGACACCACGTAAATACAGGTGTTGGTGCAGGAGCTCAGAAGCTGCAACATGTAGCCAGTTTGCTCAGCGATGTAACTGGGGTCATGGACACTCGTGTAAACATAAACATTTGCAATCCTCCTGTAGATGAAATACAGAACATTTGTCATCCATAAAAGTATAAAACTGCCTGAAATGGAGAAGAGCAAAATGATGGATTTCCTTCTCTTCTCCATCTCTGGGTCACGGTGATCCTCATTATTGTTGCATTGTTGTAGCCTCCTGCGGATTCTACCTGCCACCAGAATGTGTCTGACCGTCAAGGCATTGAGCAGCAGAATCAGGAGGAATGGAAGGAAAGGGGTTAAAATAATAGAGAGGCAATCAAAAGCCACCCAGGCACTTTCCGTGTGAAAGTTTGATGAAACTTTCACACCCCAAGGTACATTGTCAACAATATACTCAGGCTCATATATAAAGTACCAAGGGATGTTCTTCAGACTGAGCACCACGCTCACTGCTGTTAAAACCACTGTGGCAGATTCCGTGGTACAATATTTTGTTCTCAGCTTCTGACAAGAGATGGCAATAAATCGATCAAAGGTGAAAGTGATGGTGAACCAGACGGAGACATCGGTCGCTGCAGAGAGCAGGACGAGTATGAGGGATTTTGCAGGAGTGGTGTCCATGTAAGTTCCCGGGAAATGAAAAGGAATGATCGTGTACAGTATCACATCAGTGAAAATGACCATCAGATCCGCCGTTGCCATGGCCACCAGGTAGAGAGTGATACACCTGGAGAGTCCGCACTTTCCTCTTGACAGGATCACAATGGCCATCAAGTTGACTACAACAAATGCAAAACAGCAAGTAAGTCATTGATCAACATCCCATTCATGAAGGCAATTCCATAGAGCAAGGGGTTACATGGGAATGTGAGCACCAACACATCATTCATCCATTCACGGTTCATCAGCAATTCAATAAATAAATTCCCCGGGTATGTCCCAAACACAAAATAAGGATCGATCTAATCTGGCTCATTCTTGCCCGATTGGTCCAATCCTAGTCACTAACAAAACAATGCCAGGTATTATCAAGCAAACATTATTCACAAGAAAAGTATTTTGTTTTAAATTCACTATGGTTACCCATTCCCACCTTGGTGCAAACATGAACCAATGTTCTATATTCTAAAGAAGGGTTTCGGCCCGAAACGTCACCTATTTCCTTCGCTCCATAGATGCTGCTGCACCTGCTGAGTTTCTCCAGCATTTTTGTGTACCTTCTATATTCTAAACTGAGGTTTGGATGTTATTTGACATTTTGGACAGTGTGATATTAAGGTTCTGTGGTAAAACTGAGGTCAATGGGCTTCATGGGGAAAGACTCCTCTGTGTGGTATTGACCCACCTCACCTGTGGGAGGAAACCGAAGATCTTGAAGTAAACCTCCCACAAGCCACAGGTAGAACATACAAACTGCGTACAGACAAGCACCCATAGTGATGTTCAAACTCGGGTCCCTGGTGCTGTAAGGCAGTAGCTATAACGCTGTACCACCGTGCCGCCCCATAGTTTCTCCACTGTCTCCTTTGCATCTGTTCTAGTCTTTACATCTCACGTAACAGAGTTTTCAATTATGTTCCCATATCCCCAATTATGGTTTTCCCTCTGTCAGTGTCAACAGGGCTCTCACTACATCTGGTACATACTGTGCATTGCTACACTCACTCCCTCCCCTGCCACTGAGACCAAGTATAGGGGACTTCTTGACTTCACTCCCCTCACTAGCTTCCACTTTCAATGATCATTGTCCACAAATTCCACCCGTTTAAAGTGATGTCTCCACCAACCTATCTTCACTCCTCTTCCCTTTTCAACATTGCGAAAGCAAACTCTGAACTCACAGTCATTGATTCCTTGCACTGCTTCAATAAAGTTAGACATAGGATTAGAATCTCATCTTCTGACTGGGAATGTAACAGGTTTCAATAGCCAAACTCAAATTCAACCTTTTCAGTCCTTTTGTATTTCCTACAGTTTCCTTCTCTCCTCTAAAGGGCATCTCAGACCTAATTCATTTCCTTCCATTGACAACTCCCACACACACCTGTATTATTTTTCCAGGCTTTGACCATTAGATTCAACCATTCTGTTGTCCACTCATGCACTCCTGGTCTCCAGTCTAATACACACATGAAGCAAAAGCAAAGTGGTGGAAACATTCAGTTGGTCAGGCAGCATCAGTGGAAAGAAAATCAGAGTTCATGTTTCATGTCCACTACAGTTTAATTCTCCATCCCACTGACCTCTGTGCTCTAATTCCTTGCCCTGTCCCAAACTAATCTCAGGGAACCCTTCCACTTTTCCTCTGCCCTTTTCACCATCACCTAAAATTTAAAACATGATTATTTCAAATTTCCCTCCAATCTGATGGCAGGTCACTGATGTGTATCACTGCCTCTTTCTCTGCAGATGCTGCCTGAGATTACCAGCACTTTCTGGTCTTGTTTCATATGGACGCCTGGATGGGCTGTGGGGCTGGAACGGGGGAGGTCATGGAGGGATTATTCACCAGGGGTGAGAATTTAGGATGTAGGTGAGAGACACTGAGTTGGCAAGTGCAGGATTGGTGGGTAGAACGCAGGAAGCAGAATTTCTGGTGGCCTTGCTTATGGAAGAGAGGAGAAGGAATGCATTTGGACAGGCAAATATATAATGAAAAAACAGGAGGAAAAATGAGATTCAACAGCAGATTGGGTTGCTTGCTTGTTACCTTATGATCAGGCCGTTGCAGGCCAGGGGGACAGAGTCAGTGGTTGAGGAATGGACTTTGTGGCAGAGATAGCCATAGTGTGGTCTGTACTCTGTACAATACATCTGCAGCTCTAGGCTAATCAGAACAAGCAATTGGACAAATCCAAGTACTCTTTTCACTACCTCGTTACTCGAGACAATAAACTAAACTACCTAAACTAAACTACGGAAGCACAAGACCAGAGAGGCCATAAAACGCATTGATACGTGTGTCGATCAGTTACAAGATGACTGTTCAATATTTTAAGATGCATTTACCAAACGTACATCAAGAGATATTGGCTTACCTGGAATTCCCACAGCTGCAAGAACAGGGTAGTAAATGTCTTCTATCTGATGCAGTATTGTTGCCTCCCGCATTTTTGGTGGAAGGTGATGTCTTCTACTGGTGATGGAGGGAAGTGCTCGACCTGATTACAAGATGCATAGAGAGGAGCAGTGCATTTATTCTGGAGTGAAACTTCCCTGGAGATCATACAGTTGCATCATTATTAATATGAAAAGGTTCGTTGACTAAAGCAGTAGACCATTAATAATACAACTTGCCTTGGAATGAGCTACAATTGGCTGGTGTCTCCTCGCAAGATGTTCCATGGAAAGTGTAATGAACTGTGGGAGGAATATCAATGATATTTCAAATAAAGGCAATTTCATTCCTATCCTGATTTTTTTTGTTGTCTTACAAGCTCTTTAAAATAATTATTCAATGCCAACAATACTTAGATCATTTTTGGACAAAGCTGCCCAATATACTCAATATAACATTAATTATTTTCTCAAATATAAATGGGGAAATCTGGATGTATTCAAGGGGGGAGATCATTCTGTGGAGAGATAAATACAATTAATGCTTCAACTCTGTTACTCTTCAGCTGAACTGAGAACAGTTTAGATCTATCTGCAGAACCAATCTATCCATGGCCAATGAGCAGCCATTTGGAGGTGATGTTAATTGTGAAAAAAAGCTGAAAGCAGAGATTTATTGTAAATACAGCTTTTTTAAGTTGAGTGTAGTGTAGTGCCTGTCTCTTTGGGAGATTTGTTTTGTGAGCATTGTGATTATTTTTCACAGGAGTTTGAATGGGCTATTAATGTTCAGAGTTTTGTCCAAGCCAAGTTTAATAGCCTGATGGCTGTGGGGAAGTAGCTATTCCTGAACCTGGTTGTTGCAGTCTTCAGGCTCCTGTACCTTCTACCTGAAGGTAGCAGGGAGATGAGTGTGTGGCCAGGATAGTGTGGGTCCTTGATGATATTGCCAGCCTTTTTGAGGCAGCGACTGCTATAGATCCCCTCGATGGAAGGGAGGTCAGAGCCGATGATGGACTGGGCAGTGTTTACTACTTTTTGTAGTCTTTTCCACTGCAGGGCGCTCAAATTGTTGAACCAAGCCACGATTCAACCGGTCAGCATGCTCTCTACCGTGCACCTGTAGAAGTTAGAGAGAGTCCACCTTGACAAACCGATTCTCCGTAATCTTCTCAGGAAGTAGAGGCGCTGATGTGCTTTCTTAATGTGCACGCCCAGGAATTTGAAGCTCTTGACCCTTTCAACCATCGACCCATAGATATAAACGGGACTGTGGGTCCCCATCCTACTCCTTCCAAAGTCCACAATCAGTTCCTTGGTTTAGCTGGTGTTGAGGGCCAGGTTGTTGTGCTGACACCATATGGACAGTCGCTCGATCTCTCTTCTATATTCTGACTCATCCCCATCAGTGGTACGTCCCACAACAGTGGTGTCGTCAGCGAACTTGATGATGGAGTTCGCACTATGGCCGGCTACGCAGTCATGAGTATAGAGTGAGTACAGCGTTCTCGAGTATACGAGGCACGTTCCTTGCATTCCTGCACTACACGCACTGATCTCAATCCCTCCTGTTTAAGAAGGAACTGCAGATGCTCTGCAGATCCACCTCTTCCTTTCTTCTTCCCGCCCCCCACATCAATCTGAAGAAGGGCTCGAACCGAAATGTCACCTATTCTTTAGCTCCATAGATCTCACCCACTGAGTTTCTCCAGCATTTTTGTCTATCTTCAATTTCTCCTGTGCTCTGATCTGTGGAAAAGTGTTTGGTACTGTTTTGAGACAATTAAATGGCGAAATAATCTTATGGGGGGGTGGGGGTTCAGTTGAGCTCTGCAGTGTAGCTGCTTCATCATCCACTCCTGCTCCCCAGTCACTGTGTAGAATGTTAACTTTTAGGAGCAGTGTGAAAACCTGTGTGCACCCTGACATGTGTATTGATGCTGTGTAAAGGCAATGGCTGGAGTTGTTGGCCTTTTAGCCGTTGTCGCAGCCCCAAATATGTCAGGAAAGGCAGTTTTGTCCTGAAGACCGAGCAGGGGATGCCACTGGCCCAGATTAAGTGGGTCACTGTAGGTGGGATTTTCCTGCCAGTGGACCCACTGGGGGCATTTGTAGGAATATTAGTCTCCAACATCCCACCCTTCAAATCCAATGAGCTCCTTCTCCCTCATCTCTGCTCTCTGGGGCTGTGCAGTCAGATATTACCCCTATCTCACCCAGTCTTCCAGAGAACAGCCTCCATCTTGTCCATTCATTTTGTACATCAGCTGTTCATGCTGCTAGTGTGGGAGAGGGTCTCTGAGGGCCATTTTGTTGTCCAGTTTGAAGGGGCTGTTTATTCAGATCTTGGACCATGCACTGTGTCATGCCTGTACAGAAGTGGGGCACATTTGATAAAACTGCCCTAGCCTCTGGGCCACAACTTCCACCCCAATAGCCCAGGATGGCACCTCTAACCCTCCTCTCCACCTATTGCAGTGGACAGTGGGGTAGAGCATGTCGCAAGCCAGTGGGAGGGAGGAGTATTCTGGGATAAGGCAAAGAAGAGAACAAAACATCAAAGGATATCTTCCATTACCAGCTGTGGATTGACCAGCTGTTACAGCCGGCAGCCCGAGTGATAAGTCTTCTAGGTTGATGGGTGGCCCTGCAGCCTTGAACCCAGTGCCGGGTTTCCAGTCGTCCCTCTGAAATCCGGGGGAGACTTCAACTGTAGCCTTGCAGAGGGAGATCACTCCAGTCAGCGTCCTCTCCAGTAACATTTACAGCCTCCCCACTCTGAGCTTGAAGTTCGAAACCTGACTGCTTCTGGAATGGGGGCATTTGTCACGTGAGAACAGATTATGATAAAGACTAGACCTGTAGTCTCCGGAATAAAAGGGGATTTTGTTGAAATGTAAAAAATGAGAGGTAAACTCGTGTCATCTTGTGACTGGCATTTAGTTTAGTTTAGTTTAGTTTGGAGATACAGTGTGGAAACGGGCCTTTCAGCCCAGCGAGTCCATGCGGACCAGCGATCCCCGTACACTAACACTATCCTGCACACAAGGGACAATTTACAGTTTTTACCAGAGCCAATTAACCTACAAACCTGGACATCTTTGGACTGTGGGAAGAAACGGAGCACCCGGAGAAAGCTTACGTGGTCACGGGGAGAAGGTATCAACTCTATACAGACAGCACCCGTGGTCAGGATTGAGCCCAGTTCTCTGGTGCTTTAAGGTAGCAACTCTACCGCTGCTCCACTGTTCTGCCCCCACATGTCTGGAACCAGGGGTCACAGAGTCATGAGAAGGGGTTGGCCAGTCAGGACAGAGTTGAGAAAACATTTATTGACCTGAGCTTGGAATGTTTGGAATTGTCTACCCAGGAGGTTGGTGACTCTGAATACACTTGATACAATTATTGGAAATTAAATAAATTGAGAGCTTATGTTATTAGTGCATGAGAGAGAAAGTAGCATTGCAGTAACCAAGTGGCCATGATCCTTTTGAATGGTGGAGTACGCTCAACAGGCCGAATGGCCCACTCCTGCTTGCACCTGCTTTTGTCCGTGCTGCTCGTTAGCCTTTGGGACCCCAGAGACCCGGGTTTGATGCTGACTGCGGGTGCTGACTGTATGGAGTTTTGTACTTCCTCCTCGTGATCACGTGGGTTTCTCTGGGTACTCCAGTTTCTTCCCACTTTTCAAGGACATACAGGTTTGTAGGTTATTTGGCTTTTGTAAGTTGTCCCCAGTGTGTAGGATGGAACTAGTGTACAGGTGATCGTTGATTGGTGCGGACTTGGTGCACCCAGTTCTGACGGTGACACCACCCTGAGGTAAGGCTGCTGACAGCAACCCATCAGGTCTCTGTTGAGTTCTGGAGAGCACTGCACAAGAATACCTGGGCTCAGGAAGTGTTGTTGCAGCTCACTATCGACAGCCCCAGCAGCCTCATGCTGGAAATCGCAGTTGTCCTATTTCTAGTGCCTTTGGATCCCTCATTAAAAAATTGTGAAAATGGCTAAAGACGCGCAGTTGTCATGGGTTACAGGCCGAAACGGGTAGTAAATGGAGAACTGCATTGTTCCTAAGAGGATCCTGCTCCCTCAAGGCAGCTTCTGAGATTTTCCACTGACCAAAAGCCCTTTGAGACACACTGCTCATGGTAGTTTATGCACAGCAGCACACTCCATGGGGCCACGGATCAGAGGACCATTAGCTTTGGTGATGGAAACCTGGACGTGCTAGAGGCAGGTCTGTGTGCTGAGGCAGGGGAGTGGTGGGTGCAGGGGATTCAGCCGGACATGAGAGGTCTTTCTAATTTCAGAACTTTCATCAGGTGTAATTACTACATAAAACCGGAGATTGCCATTCCTCCTCCTTCGAGACCAGGACTGAGCTGCTGAGACAAGTCAGAGATTGCCAGCTCCACTGCACATGTCCGTGCTAATGAGGAACAGCGCCCCCATGCGGTCCTGGACTTTCTTCCCAATGTAAATAAAATATATAATGTGGGTACTGCCAGTGTCGGTATGGTCACTGCTGAACCTGGCATCATCCCTGATATGTTATATATTTCCATCAGATCTCTCCTCAACTGCAAACGGCAGCAAAAATAATCCAGGTTAATCCAATTTTGCTTTTAATCCAATTTGATTACCTTCTAATCTGGGCAGCATCCAGTTAAACCTCATCTACACTTTCCTCAGACTTTTGATTTAAGAGACCGTGTAGAAACAGTCCCTTCTGCCAGCGTCTGTTTCCACACTGTTTCCAAAGGACAGATAGCCAGTCTATTGTAATGTGAGGGGGTGGGGTGGGTGGGTAAATGATGGGCTCTATCTATCACCTTCTACCCTCTGTCCCACCCTGTCTTATACTGCTAAATACTGGCAACCCTTCCTCTGCTAAGGCTCAACCCGAAGCATCAACTTTAAAGCATTAACCTCCACATGTGCCGCTTGACCTGCTGAGTTCATCAAGCCTTTTTTTAAATTCTAGATTCCAGCATCTGCAGTGCTGTTTGTCTTGGGTAGGAAGGAACTGCAGATGCTGATTTAAACCAAAGGTAGAAACAAAAAGCTTGAGTAACTCAGCGGGACAGGCAGCATCTCACATTCCTTCTCTCCGGAGATGCTGCCTGTCCCACTGAGTTTCTCCAGCTTTTTGTGTTGTTTGGCTTCATGTTTTGGTGCAGCTGATGCTGCTCCTGGCACTGCTCCTGCAGGTGACCCATTTACACGGCTGAAACTGCAAGTGATGTGGGGGGAGGTATTGTGCTACAACTGCTGGAGGCCCACA